>CAJNSZ010001178.1:11265-33576 GCA_905329745.1 Rotaria sp. Silwood2 | reverse complement strand
TTGTCGAGTTTCCATTGAATTTGTTTCAATTTCTTGCATCAATGACATATCGTTTGTTTTTCTATTTCGTATTCTTGTCGGTGAGTTTGTAATAATTTCTTATGGTAGAAGGTATGTACCACTTTGTTTAATCGCGCTTGTTGTACCGGTAGCCGTTGTTCAAAATATGCACTTCTTATAATAAATAAAATTCGTAAGTAATATATATATGTAATTTTTGATCTCTCTTCTCCTGAAAGGATAAGATTGTACTTCACTCTTTCCGTTACGGATGAGTAAATAATAATATGAATTGGTTCTTCTCCGATGTAGTAAATAGAAGAAGATGGGTCACGACACCAAATTGTTAGCTCGTTTCGACGAGCTTATCTTATTTTATTTCAAAAGAAGTGCGTATATAAAAAATGTCCTTGATCACATATATATTACGCAATACAAGAGAGAGAGAGAAAGAAAGAAAAGAAGGAGAGATAACAATAGCAACAATGGAGGATAAAGGAGAGAGATGGAAAAACATCAAGGGATAGGAATGAGAGTGAATCACCGCTAACAGCAGCTAAGGGCAACCGTTATGATTTCAAAAAATATCTATGGGCAATAACTGTTCAAGCATTGCATAGCTCAATAAATCCATGGGCAATAACTTTTGGAACTATGGGCAATTGTTCAATGGCTCTACCCTTGGCTACGCCACTGATCCAAACGAATAAGGTTGTGGGTGATTGTGTATATGATATCTTTCCGTTTTATTGAAACTATTATTAATGAATGCTTTTCATCGACACAATCTTTCTCTGAATAATTCCAGAAGTTTACTGAAAGAATCTTGCCTCGGAAAGAAATAAATAAACTAATGAGACTATTCAACATTTTTAAAGTACACGTTATCATTAGTAGAACGGTCAGAAAAACACTTTCGATTAGCAGGTGTGAGTGTCGGTATTGAACTTCTCTACTACTACTACATTCATGTACACATGTGGATTGGGGCGCTGACATCACCGACTTAATGTAAATATTACCATCTACAATCCAAACCTATATAGAGTTATTCATGAATCAATGAAAGATTGTGCGTTCAACATGACTACAGAGATAATAACTTGACATCAATATGAACAAGCTTCTACGAAATAGAAAACTTATTTTTCGAAATCAATGTATTCTTGATTTAACGAAACGATATGAAAAATATTGTTGACCATCAGATGAACATTTTAATCACATTATTAAAATAATTGGTAAAAAACTTACATTGATATTTTGTTTCCACAATCTTATGAATTATGTTCCCATTTCTATTATTATAACAACTTTCTCTTATACAAAGTTATATTTATTTTTCTTCATAAAATTCTGCTGAATAAAAAGTGTCGATGAAATGGGATCAACCCGACACCTAACCTCCATGAATAATTAGAAGATATTTAGTTGTGACTATGGAAGTATCCTTAGGTTCGGATATGGATATTTCCAAACATAATTAACATTTTGTTTTTAGAAAGTCTGCAGCCTTTCTGTTGTTAGTCAATTGTCTATAGACCTATTATAGTCAATCGTGACATTTCCCCTTTTGGTTTACTTCTATTCTATAGTTTTATTAATTCACTGAAAGTGGCTTCATTCAAGATTGAACCCGAACGTTAGGGTTTTGTTGCATGCCTATTACACACAACGAAAGAAACCGACTGAAGGATATTAACAAGGACATTTTCATAAGAAAAAAAAGAACGTGATTATAAAGCGAATAGAAATAATTTAAGTTTACGATGTTATATCCCGTAATAAGATGTTAAGTGTAGAAGAAGCGTGACTAATGCATTCGTACGGCATACGATTCTTTTTTATTCCGTATATCAATGAAAAGAAACTTCATAGACATTATTTATGCATTCATGAATAATATTTCTAAATTTAAAAATACACATTTCTTAGTAAAAAAACTGAAAAACGTAAATTAACAAATGAACAAAGACGCGAAAACAAAAGATCAAGTTCAAATTTATCTTTATCATCTAAAAAATTTTTAATTAATTCAAAACGTTTTGATTTTGCTAAATTTAAAAGTACATCGAATATTATTTTAGCATCATTAAATGATGAATTTGATTGATATAATAATGGTAATTCATGTAATAAATCTGTTGGAATATCTGTTTGAAAAATATTTTCAACATTATTTAATCGACGTAAATAATCAAGTTTCATATCACAAGGAATTCGTCGCCATTGTTGAATAAATTCTGTTATATTTTTTGGTATGGAAAACGTTGTTTGATAATTTATTATCGGTTCCGATGAAATAATTGTATCCGAAGATGAAGAAGAATCTTTTATAGCTGGCTGATTCCATGCTATAGATCTTCGTTCTAATGTTAATGTTTCATTTCGATCAAGTGGACGTAAATGTGCAGCGTCAACAATTTGTCGAAATTCATCATATGATGAACAACGTTGATGCACAGCACGAAATTTTGCATCATTTCTTTGCCAATAAAGATCTTCTTTCGATTTTTCCTTAGCAAAATTTGTTGCTAATTTACGTAAATCAATTGGTTTCATCTGTTTCGGCATTACAATTGTGAAACTAATCGAACTAAATTCGTATTTCAAATGAAAATCTAAAACAGAATGTTTTCTTTTTCCTCCAAACGAATATATCAAAGTGTACAAAAATCATCTTCATCATTTCACTCGTTTATAAAACAAATATAATATTTAATTTCATACTACATATAGATTTTAAGATTCTTGAATTAAAATATAAGTTCATGGAGCAAATTATACTACGAATATTCTTTACGTTTTGCTTCTGTTTAGTATACCTGTTCTTAGCAACGCTGAATCATTCCGTCAAAGAAAAATAGTGATTATTGGATAACGTGTTCACCAATAGATATCGTACGTTGTATTGATTACATCAACAGTGAAGAGGAATGTTAAAAAAATACACTTTGGACATGTCTGCCTTAGTAACGATGATACCCTAAAAAAATATCAAATGTCTAGTTCAGACACATATTAGACATGCAATTTTAATTGTATGAATGCAATAGACGATGATATTTCTTGCTATTTATCTTTATTGAACATATGATCAGCTATTTTTAAGTTCTTGAAATCAATGTCGGCATAGTCAAAGTGTGCGGTTACCATATTCAAATATCAAACACTAGAAATTTGCGAAAGGAAACTAAAATTTTCGTTCACTTATGCGCTTATTACAGTGCGAAGCAGAGCATTTATGTAGTCCTTCGCGTACGCAATCGGTCTCTATACTTTGTGTGGTATTTTGCTGTAATAAAATTCGTTCGAACTATGTCAGAAAGAAACATCTCTACCTGTATTTCCTACTTATTATTACTGAAAATAGGGTTAAAAGAAGCCCGCCTGAGATAGTCTACAGGCCTCTAGAGACCAGTATTTCATAGATTTACTACTTTGAAAACGATCTCTTTAACTCATTTTTGTGAAAAAAAAAATGAAGATTTTACATCTTTTTCGATTCATACAGAAAATGATATCAACCTCAATTAATCAGTCTTTAGTCATGGTTCAAGTGAGTGCAGATGATGTTAAACATTGATCACACAAACTAGTAATTCACCCGACTAACTAACCAATGGCGAGTCAACAACTTAGGTGCCTCGTTTCATTGAAGTTTCACAAAATATTTTACTAGTAAATGAATACTACTAAGCTACCGCTTCCTTCACAAAAGATCAGTGTTTACCTGGTTCACAACACTGCAGTACTGTTGTAAATTTTGCGATTCTCATATCAAGTAAAGAGTTATTTGCTATAATATGGTAGTTCTGACACAGACCTTAACCGCAAAGAATATTTATATTATAAGTAAGAAAACAAAATTTAAACTGTTGTTAATTCTTGTTTCCTATAGTGTTTGTCTTCATGGCGAGCATACAAACAAGTTGATACTGTCAGTGTATGTAAGCTATTCTAAACTTGATTTTTTCAGTGATCACTATTTGTGTTTAACCAATCAAAAATATGCTTTTTTTAATGTACGCGAGCACTACTTCAATAAAAATACGTTAATTCTTCTTTTCCATCATATGGACGTCTAAGATGTTGCACGTCTGCGCAAAAACTGTTTCCTAGATTTGATTAGGCAAAATAATGTTTCGATTTTTCGTCGTTCTTGGAAATTGCTTCAATCGATCAGATCCATCCGATAGAGAATTTCTCTGTGTATTTCAGTAGTCTGAAACCTTCTTTCGATCAACGGCTACTTATTCGTCGGCGCCCATTTCGAACGCCATCCACGGCTAGCCGCTCACTTGCTTAGGTCGACTTCTTCAAATGATAATACACTTTTATTTGCAAATATAACAGATAGATTTTGCTTTATTTTAAAAAATGCCTGAATTTATAATAGAAGACTTTTCGAAGAAAAATTGAAAACACTACGACTATTCTGCAACTATCTATGGATAGAGGGTCCTATCTCGACACATGAATTATGATGGTGAAAAAGCAATTGATTACCTATAGCAAGAAAACTCGTTTCATTTCGTATGACCCTTCCTTCAGTTAAGGGAATCATAGCATCATAATAAACACTAATACATGAACGATTATATAATATTAATTGATGAATTTGAAATTGTGATTCTTCTAAACCTTCCATCTATTGTATTGAAAAATATCAGTAAGACAAATTACTACATGGATTAAAATAATAAATTATTCAAACTAAAATAAAAACAATGCTTGAATATTGATAGAAATATCTGTTGATTTATACGATATAGAAAATAACGGAACCTCTACTATTGAATCATGACGTCATTTTCTTTTCCATTTATCATCAAGAGATAGACTTTCTATATATGTATATAGGAGTCATTCCGCGTAAGTCACGACTGGAGCTGCTCAAAAGAAGTCCTCAGATTTTGCTCAATTTAGAATATTTTTTTTATAGAGGGAAGACTTTTATGAACTTTGACGCGCGGCGTTTTGGAAAATATTGAACTGTTCTTTTTTTATGGCTGTTTTACGAAAAGTACTAAAATGCAGCATCCCTGTCAAGGGGGTCTTGGCAGAACCATATCTCAAGGACACTATGACCTATTGAGCTGAAATTTTTTATGGACATATAAGTTTCAACTCAGAATATTGGATCCTTCAGTTTTTTTATGATTCACTCAATATGAATAGGATTTCACATTGTAGGCAAATTTTGTGCTTCATAACTCATGATAGAAACAATATAGAGGCCTGAAATGTCCACTGAACTTAGAGTGAATAGAGATGTATATCTCCTAAAAATTTCGGCTGTACATATCTCTTATTTTGATCAGTAGGACTCTGTCAAAAAGAAGTTTTTGATGAAAATTGTGATTTTCAGACGAGGTTTTTCGTCCAAGAAATAGGGTAGTTTGAGGGCTGAGCTTAAGAAGTTGGAAGAACCATCTGAAATATACAACTTTATAGTACAATCAGCGTGGGCAGTTCAGAAATGGCTTGCAGAAAAGATCATCTTATAGAGCCCCGAGCTCAATATGTGAGCCAGTTCATATACAAACCTCATGAACAAGCTGATCTCCAGGTAATTCCTATCGCTCAGAAAATGTTCCATAAAATTATCACTTTCACCGAAATCACGATTTTGACGATATAAGATTTCCCTGTAAATGGATCCTATTGAAGTTGGACTCGTGCAACTCTAAAGTACACCTATAGTACTACAAAGCTAGACAAGAATTGGTCTGGCATCTTTTAGAATGATCTACAGAGCTTTATTGAAAGATATCCAAAAATGATCCCTTTCCATAGAGAATATATCCGAGTTCGTTCGGAAACTGATAGAAAACGGTCATCATCTGAAACAAATTCTATCCAATACAAATCAGCACATGACTGGCTATCGACTTCCATAAAAACGTCTTTTGAAAATAAAAAAAAGAATTTTTCGAAAAATTTCCTTACCATCCTCCACGGCTTTTGGAAAACATGCTTTTTGAAATTCTTTTTAATTTTCAAAAGGATGTGGGTGATTTCATTCACACCCACGACAACAATATGCTTGTGCACAAGAGCAATGCTGTGCAGACCAAAGAACCGAGAGTCAGACTTGCGCTCGTGGTGCACGCTTATGCAACATCAATCAAGCGCTGTTCTGAGCGCGTGTCATGCCATACCATGGTTTAGGGCGTTCTGAGGAACACTGATGATACGAATTTGTCAAGGTCAAAGAGCTAAATTCGAAAGAGGCAGGCAGCGCGAGTCGGACTCGCGAATCTCTGGTGCAGACGACCATTCGCCTGACTGGCTTCATCAAATTGAATCATCCGTCCTATTTTTCAGATATTTCACTTACTAATTATCACATGTTCTCATATTTGAAGAAATTTCTTCATGGCAAGAGTTTTGATTCAGAGTATTTTTTTTAATGATATAAATAGTTTGCGTAATCGTTGGCAATCTATAGTTGCTAGTGAAGGTTAGTACATTCAATAAATGCAGCAGTTGTTATTCTGTAGTTCCATAGTATATCAGTTGCACGAACTATTCAAACTGCCTGATATCTCAGCAATAGTAAGCTATTAGCACGAACCGTTCTCAGAGTATTCATAATTCATCAAAACCTACACGATGCGCATTGTTTCGACTCTAAAGCGATTCGACATTTAGAAATGTTCCCTCGTTAGTTTTTAATCGAATATCCAAATGTAAGTTCAACTAGAAGAATATAATTATAACAACCATCATTTTCTATGATCTTATTTGATTGAAGTAAAAAAACAGAAAAGTTCTATTTGTCTATTCCATCATGTCATAAAAACAGTACAACAGGTTTTGTTTTGCGTATATATTTTCATCTATTCTACGGGAAAAAAATTAATTAACAAGAACAGAATACTAAATAAAACGAATAAACACGAATGCATTGACATAATAAGAAAATACATTGAGAAGTTTTATTGCAATTTACGCCATGCCCATGCTTCATTGATATTAATCTAAACATACAAAAACAATAATAATAATAATAATAATAAAGATGATTTTCTATGAAACCTTTTTAAAATTTTTTTGTTTTGAAATACTTTGATAATTTTGATCTTCCTCTTTATCAGAATCACTATTCAATGAAGTTATTTCCGATATTTGATTTCGTGTTGCTGTTACATATGTTGCAGCTGCTGGTCCAGTTAAAATATTTGGTGCAAGCATATTATTACCATTATTTGCTCTATAAGCTATTGTATAAACAGGTTGAGTTGGATTAGATACTATCATTGATGGTTGTACATTACCAAATTTTAACATATTAGCCACTTTTGTCTAAATTAAAAAATTGTTAGTACAGTTCCTTTAGAATAAAAAATATGAAAGACGGTGTAGCTTCTGTTGCTAACCAGAATGAGATTCTTCTTTAATACATTTCTTCACCATTATTTTACTTAATCCTTCAGAAATGCAACAAGAAAATATCATTTATTTTCGAATATAATATGTTTCACTACTTTTTTGAATAATTTCAGATAGGAACATCATAGAGATCTACAGTATTCACTATTCAAACGAGAAGACTTAAAGTTATCGAAGTGTGTCGAAATTCAATTAATCAACTGTTGACTGATCAGGTAAGTTTTTGGTAAAATCTTTCGAAAACAATATTCGGAAGCTATTTTTCTTTGAATTTTATATTGTAAGAGGACTAATCGTTAGAAAAATTCAGTGTCAGTCAATTGATCTGTGATTAATCGAACAAATAGCTAACCAGGAGTTATTCAATATGCTGAGTCGAATCATGATATGTATTTTAAAGTTCGAACTCATCTTACTCTGTTATGTGAATATTTCTGAAACGTCGTAATGAGCTTCCATATAACGAAAGAGTCGACATTTTCAAAAATATTAAGATAACTGTATCAGATCATTTCGAATCTAAAAACAATTATCATTATTCGGCTCTGCAGGCTGAATCACTCATATGTAGGCATGCATCGAACCGGAACGATTCGGATTCTATTCATGACTACGTAGTCATGGAAAAAGCTAGAATCGTTCGAGTTCGGTGCATGTCTACTCCTACGTAACTATTTCCTTGAACAAACAGAGATAAATTGGCTGAAATTGAAGGTCTTAGAAAGAGTCTTATAACTCTAGAGCAGAACAAATTAGGAATATCGGCCTTGCATACATCAAAAGAGAAATTTTTTCAATCAATTATTTTTAATAGAAGTCAAAATCGAAAGGAAGATAGTTTCAGAGTATCGTTTTTGAAATACTTCATCAAAAACTCATCTAGTTGGTCAATTGTTGACTGAGTCAGTTTCTATATACTTCATTAGCCTCTAGTCTTCTCTCTTCAATGGTTAAAACCGTAGCTCTCTATGAAAGTCCAAATTTTTACCCCTATATTTTAATACTCTTTTTTATAGTCTGTTTCAAAAAATGTTCTTACATTTGGTTGAATAGTATCTTCAATATATTGTTGTTTTGTTTGCGGAACAATATATGATATTCCTTGTTGATTATTATTTGTTGATACAACCGGTGCTTGCATTTTAGTTGTTTGTGATGATGGTACTTGTTGAGGATGATAATAAGGAACAGGTATTGGAATAAATTGAGTTTGTTTCGGATTATTATCCTCAATAACTGTACTTTCATCTGGACTATTTGATCTTGAACGATGACCTGATTGACGACGAGAACGAGAACGACGACGTGAACGACTTGAACGAGATACATCATCCATTTCTAAGGTCTAAAACAAAAAGGTTTTATTCAAAAAATAATATACAAATAAATAAAAAATATATACTTCGGACATATAATGTCGAGGATAATAAGGATCAAACTGAAAATATTTTAAGTAGACATCAGAGTTTTTCTTTTTTTTCTCGATCATAACTTACATTTGCATGTGGATACATTTGATTCATTGTCGGAGTACCTGGTCTTGAATATCCAAATAAGCCTGGAGGAGTTGGTTGATATGATGGATTAACTAAAGCACCATAACTTGGTGGTGGTGGATAACCCATTGGATTTGGTTGATTATTATTTAAACCATTAATTTGATAACAAGCATTGGGATAATCATGATGTGGATATTGATGTTTCAAAGCTGATGTCGTATTACTGTTTAAGAAACAACATAAAACAAAACTAATTGTTAATATTTTAATTAGAAAATTAACCTTTCTGATGGTGCTTTACAAACACTACCATTATATTTATCAACACTATGACTAAAAATTCCTGTAACTTCCATACTTCGATAATCACACCAATTAAGTAATGATGCAATAAGAAAACATAATGAAGTTAAAAAAGATAATACAAGATTTGGAATTAATAACCACATGCCCCAACGACGAGGATTCTCATTATTGTCTAATCCTAAACGTCCAACATAGACTACTGATTCTGTAGCAAATACCGTCACACCAATTGTTATAAATATAACTAGAAAATAAATGAATATATAAGAAAAATGGCCGAATGTTTTTTTTTTTTTTTGTTCACAATTTTTATCAGTTTGAATAGATTTGTACATTGAATATTTTGATATTATAGAATCAAGAATAAATCAGAAAATGAAATAAGTTGAAAAATAAAATTTCTTCTAATACTATACGATAATCGATTTAAATTAAATAAGAATCAGATTTTTTATTTTTATAGTTATTTTTTATATTTTCATACGTTTGAGGAACTCAGATAAATGTTGTCAATTTATGTCTATGATCTGATAAGAGAATCTCTCCAGATATCAAACTACTTTTTGAACTAAGACGATATTCATTTGATGAATGCTAAAGAATAATAGAAAAATCTCGAATGGTTCAGTTTTTTGTATCTTCATTCTAGAAATATCGATTTTCTATTTCTAACTTTGCCTAAACAAAATTTTCAATGAAATTACTTCATTAGGCAAGTTATAACTTTTCTAATATCTTCTTATTCGAAATTCTTTCATGCGTAAAGGTGTAATTTTGTTTATAGATTTATATATTCAGAAATGAAACACTAATTGCACAATGAACTAATTCCATTAAGAATTTTATTCGTACAAAATTTGATTTATCACGTGACTATGGTTTTTTTTTTTTTGTTGAAAAATGTACTAAAATTTCGTTATCTCAAGAAGGAAGGCTCGAAAAAATAAAACGATTTTATCACTTATCAAATGAACATCATACGAGTCGAAAAGCAAAATTAATCTCTATAATCAACATTAGTATAGAAAATTTTGATTAATATCATAATGGAAAATTAATGAGATTTTAATGATTTTTATACAATCCACACATCTATCGCAAGATACTTGCTATCATTTTGAGACAAATTTTATTATTTATATTCAAATTCTATACTTACAACTTAAAAATGCAAATAATGATGCACAAATCATAATAGAAATTAAAGCTCGTCTACACATAAAACCAATACAAGTTGATAGAAGTGCTAAACAACCCAATATTAATCCAAATGGTACAAGGACTTGTGCAACACGAATAAAACCTATTTAAAAAAAAAGAGAATCATAATCATAATAAATAAATAATTATAAATTGTACTTGGTGCATCATTATTCCATAATGTACAAATAAAATCATTTAAATCAGTTGAAAATATACATTTATACCATAGACCAAATTTTTTTAAACTATTAAAATTTTCAATTGGTAATGTAAGATTTATTAATTTGTTACGTTCATAAAATTGAAGCCAATCAGGTACAGAAAATGCTACCCAACCAAATACAAGACTAAATATAAGAAAACCAACGCCAACAGAAAATAATATTCGTGCTGATATTAAATATTGATACATTTTTTGTTGATTATTAATCGTTTATTTCGTTTGATAAAATAAATTTATTTATTTTTATTTAAAGATACGAATTTGAATATAAAAAATATTGTTCATGTGTACCGTAATGTGTAATATATTGTTAGTATTGAGTCATTCAAATGGTAAAATGTAACATAAATGATAATGTCGAGACGTATTAATAATTGACCAACGGTTTTCGTCTCAATCCAATTGTTGCTTGGCTAACTTTGAATAAAAAAGAAACGAGATACAACAGAGAGATAGATAAGATATATTAAATGGTCACACATAGATGAGCAAAGACATCTCATCATTTTTTTCTTTTTGTTCAATAAATAGACGAGACACAAGTCTTTACTCCCTCCTACTTGTCTCAATTTTGAATACGTCGATAGAAAGTATGCTTGTACAAATATTTATCTAAGCTAGAGATGTGCCTCATCGATTATCACATAAACAAGTTCATACATTTCTTTTCTTTCTACCTTACTCTCCTTTATTCTTCACTACATCGAATGGTCGTAGCAATGGGGAGACATACAGGCTATTAAATAGACTATTGGTCTACTCTATTGTAATGTTCAATGAACCGTTGAATTTTTCGTTCATTTTGCTGTCATCATCTTTATTTTAACGCCTCTTCGTATGAAAAAGTGTTATTAGCATATGATATGAATACAAAAACGGAAAAAGAAATGAACGAGTTCAATTTGTTTATTTGCGTATGCGAAAAAAAAAGATTACATATTGAACAAGATACAATTTCTGTAAAATAAATGAAACTTTTCATACTAATCAAAGTGATATATACATATGTATAAAGACAATCATTGTACTGTATTACGTCATTATTAAAAAGTATCAATCATTGATAATAATGACATTGAAGTTGTCAGTTAATACATAACATATATTATTTCAGTTAAATGAACCATAAAATTCATGGCTCAATTGAAAAGGAATGGTACTTTATTATTTTAAATGTTGTCATTGCATTTAGTAGTGTGATTGTTACACATAAAACACTGTATGAACTTGAAGGTTTTGTGTAAATTAAAAAAAACCTATTATTCAAATATATATAGAAAGAATAACTTGTGATAAATTAGGTTGTATACAGACTTATTAAATCCGAACTTGAGATATCAATAGATTTACCCGTAAAAAAATTAGAAATTTACTAGAAGATTCTTTTCTTTGAAATCAGAAAGTATAAATAAGAAAATTTTTATTTGAAATTAGAAAAAATATGTGACAATCTTATCTAGAAGACAATAAAATGATGTCTATTACGATAAGTACTTTTTTCTTTGTAATAGAAATTTGATAGTGGACATATTTCCTTAATAATTATGTAAAATAAAAAAAAAAACCAGATAATCATCAAACTTTATATTATCGATCATTTCATAGTCGTTCAATGAGATACCAAAATTTCTTTGTTTAGAATTTCTCGAATCTATATATGTATCATGCAATTTATCAAGATTAATCTATAGATGTTATATAATAAATTTAAATTGTATCAAATGAAAGATATAATCATGAATCGTTAGTTTCCGCTCTAAGTGTCCTTCGTGTTGTGACTTTCAGCTATGTACATACTCTCACCATAGCTTCATCCATTTGTCAATAAGATTTATAATAGAATTTATCGAAAAACCCAGAAAAAACAAACAAACTTAAAAGCTGTTGTAGATGTAAGTTACTTAGGAAATAATTACACGACTGTGTACAATAGTACTCAATCTTCACAGTTAATTTAAACTTTGCTCCAATAGAATCATATATCATTCGATATTAGATATTATCTCATAAATATTGCATAGGAATAAAAGTACTCTCACAAAAACTATATCCATTAGATAGTACGATAAATCAGTTTACTTTTTTATTTTACAAGGAGATTTAAAAAACTTACCTTCTTTTGTAATATTCTTTCTGTAATAGAGAAAACTTACTAGATAAATAATACTTTTTTAATTCTATTTTAAAAATATTTCAGCCTAATCTGAAGATAAATAATAAATTGATTAAATATAAAATCTCTACTGCAATGGTATGTTCTCATCGAAAGCAAACAAAAGATGATTTTCTTAAAAGTTACTGTTGACTTCAAATTTCGTGTAGCTATAAACTACTAATATATTATTCACTATAGAAAAATAAATTTCCATTTAAAAAGAATTTTTCGTTTTCATACGATTATTTTAGTTTAATATTAATTGATATTCCATGTGTTATTATAATACTATATACTGTTTCGGATTATGCAACTAAGATTGATCATTATTTGATTTATAAATTTTTGGCCATTGAATTCTTTGTCAATTATATATGATTGATCGTAATTAAAATAGATTCAAGTAACGATATAATCGAATAAGTGAGATTTATTGCTTTATGAAAAAATATGCTATTCTACAATTGTATAGATATTTAATAATTTTAGAAAACTGGAAATAGTACTTAAAATCTTATGTATACTTATTTAACAATGTCTATAAATATAATTTGAGAATTTTTGGTTATCATTTCAGTTTCGTTATCGAATTATTGAATTTTTACAATCGATCAAAAACTAGAGAAAATGATTTTATTCTTTTGTTTTCTAATTTACGATAGAATGTTATTAAAAGAAAAACATTTTTATTTAGTAGCTTTTTTTTCCAGGTCTATCAATTACAAAAGATAATCGATTAAAAAGAAAATGAATGTCATGAAGTCAGCAATTATATTTTCTAAGGACACAAATGTTTTAGTTTTTTGTGATCATCCCTTTATATTATTTTCATTAACTCACAATGTCTCGAGCTGAGCACAAAGCAAAACAAATCTATAATTCATATCCTGTCTTCTGTCACATGCCGTGACAGATGTTGACATATGAGCAAAGATCATATATATCAATAATGTCTTTTTATAATTTATGAATAGAGGTGTAAGGCAATCGGCTGAGTCACCATCGATGGATGCAAAATTTTAACGATATATCAGTCTTCGTCGCTACATAAATTAGTTGGTGAAGATTCCAATCACCATCGTGGCAACACAAAAATATATGATGTGTTCAAAAAAGTTTCCCGATTGATTTTATTTAAAAACAACAAGAAGCGTTGTTGCATTAGTAATATTACTGATGATTAGTTCATGAAATCTTTTATCTATAGACATAATAAGCTCTACTACATGAAACATATATGTGAAAATATAGAAATACATTTTAGACTACACTCTAGACATTGACAAAAAAAAGATCATAAAAATTGATCGCGGTTCAATGATAAAGTTTTNGCCGTGACAGATGTTGACATATGAGCAAAGATCATATATATCAATAATGTCTTTTTATAATTTATGAATAGAGGTGTAAGACAATCGGCTGAGTCACCATCGATGGATGCAAAATTTTAACGATATATCAGTCTTCGCCGCTACATAAATTAGTTGGTGAAGATTCCAATCACCATCGTGGCAACACAAAAATATATGATGTGTTCAAAAAAGTTCCCCGATTGATTTTATTTAAAAACAACAAGAAGCGTTGTTGCATTAGAAATATTACTGATGATTAGTTCATCAAATCTTTTATCTATAGACATAATAAGCTCTACTACATGAAACATATATGTGAAAATATAGAAATACATTTTAGACTACACTCTAGACACTGACAAAAAAAAGATCATAAAAATTGATCGCGGTTCAATGATAAAGTTTTTTGTTCTATGACATCGTATCTCATTTAATATCTATGAACGTGTGAGGGACCACTTATATAGATCAATTCTCCATCGGTCACTACAGCTTTTGAATGAAATTGTTATTTTGAAAATGGATTATTAGGCTTTTATAACAATTTTGGATGCAAATAGCATTACTATTAAAACTGTTAGAAGCCTGATGGTCGAAGACGGTCAAATCACAACTGAGTAAATACTGAACACTGTTTGAATTACAAATGCATCGTATAAAGTATTTCATATGATCAATCAAACATGATTAAAGTCAATTGACAACAAGGTCACATTCACTAACGCGATATCAATACCATCTTGAACATATATAGAACAGTCATGAATAGTTCTTTATTCGTACTTGAAAGGACGAATTCATTCATATATCGTAGTAAAGCATGATTACTGTAAATTGCCACCGTACATCCATAAATTTTGAATAACAATACTCTTTCACAATAGACAAACTTTGATCAAGTTTTACATTTCATGTTAGTGTAAAGACTGTCGTTTAAAATGTATCTCTATATATAAATTTTATGCAATAGAGCTTATCATGTCTATAGATAAAGAACTACACGAACTACGCATAGGTAAGAATACCAATGTAATCGTACTTCTTGTTGTTTTTTAATAAAATTAGTCGAGTACATATTTGATTTTTAAAAATTTATTAAGTTCTCTATCATCATTTTCTCTTTTTTTTTCATTTCGAAATTAGATCTTTAAAAAATTTATCGAAAAATTTCATCCGCCACTATGATGCCTGAGAATTGGGTTCCTTATTGCATTTCTGAAGGTCTAACGAGGCAAGGTCCCCAACTGATCAATCGCTTTTGCGTTGAGACTATGCGCATTATGTAGGTGTAAAAGAGTTATGAATACTCTGAAAAAAGTTCGGACTGCTAGCTTATTGCTACGGAGATACTGCACTTTTACGGTATGGTTTTAAATGAAAGCTGTGGTCCCCCTCAGGAACATCAGAAAAAATGATTTTCCAATTTCGACTTGAAACTTTACATATAAACAGATCTTACCGAGAATAGTATTTTGTGAAACTTTCAGGTCTTTTTGCTGTTGTTATCGGTCGATACAACCATGATAATGTCTTTCAGATCAACCAAAAGATTTGATGTTATCATTTCAGGATAAGAACAAACAGAAAGACCTGAAAGTTTCACAAAATACTATTCTCGGTAAGATCTGTTTATATGTAAAGTTTCAAGTCGAAATTCGAAAATCATTTTTTCCGATGTTCCTGAGGGGGACCAGAGCTTTCATTTAAAAACATACCGTAAAAGTGCAATATCTTCGTAGCAATAAGCTAGCAGCTCGAACTTTTTTCAGAGTATTCATAATTATTTTGCACCTACATAATGCGCATAGTCTCAACGGAAAAGCAATTGATCAGTTGGGGACTTTCCTTCGTAAGAGTTATTTCTAGACCAATTAAAAGTTTTGAGTACATCAACCAAAATCATATTTTTAAGTCAATCACTAAATATGATACTATTCATTTGAGTGATCTTTTCGACATCACATAATTTTCTTTTATTCGATTCTCATTTGTTAAAAGATCTCTGCAAAGTTTCTATGCAAAGATTTTTACATTATTTTCGGAAAATTTTTCTTTATCAATAAATAAATATATTGTTGACAAGTTCCTAACAAAAAAAATATAGAAAAATTTCTACTATTTGCAAACGAAGAATTTCGCATCACGATAAGATTCTATAAGGGAAAGCAAATGAATGATGACTTCGATCAATAATTCTTCCTATACAATAGAATAATTTTCCATCTGTCATGTCAGATATTGAAATAGAACATAATGATAAATTATAGGATAAAAACAGCAACAATATTCTCTATGAATAATTTACAAGGCATGAATAAATATTCAATAATCATATGTAAATGAAGGACACTATTCAAGCAGAAAAACGATATATATTTCATTTAGTTATATAGCGACATCTTCCATGTAGTAAAGATTGGTTGAATAATAACTCCATTGGTAAAATCAATCGTCATCATTTATTCATAGTCACCTCATTCATTCCTTCTTCATCTTTTTCTCTTCTTCTTCCTATGACTTTCCTATCCACTAGTCAAGAGATCGTATGCCATTTTCTCATACTGTTCTCTCTGTTCCTTTTATATATAAATAGAATCTTAAAAGACTCTTTGACTCAGTTCTTTTTTTAACATTACATTATATATTCAATATCATTCGTAAGTGCTCATTCATCTAGAAAATATACTAAAGAACATTAGTAACAGCTATTAGTCGAAATATTTTTGTATTAAATGAATATATGTTTGATAATATAAAGCTGAAACTATTGTTGATGTTTATATCATCATCTATGTCTTCACCTAATTATGGCATAGAGAGCAACTCATTGTCATTATAATCGATAGTTGATAGATGTATATATGTATTACATCATTATTGTCGATGATATGAAGACGACAGACATGTTCATGTTTATCTTTATTATCACTTTTTTCTCTCTTTAAACATAATGTATGTTTTACTTTGTTGTATTAACAATAAATCATAGAACGAACATTTTGTATTCATTTCTCATGTCAAATAATAGACAAACTAACTCTATAACAATAATGAAGATGAATAAAAAGAATTGCTTGAATAATAAGAATATTATTGCATTGGTATGTATGAGTATGATTATAATAGAGAACTTGTTTTATTTTTATGTTAAAAAAAAAAGGTTAATTTATTGTTCAAATAGAAGTATTTTAATGGAAACTAAGTGGAATTTTCATCCACTTTTCATTTGAGTATTATGTTTTGTTCTATTCATAAAACCTTGATATCTTTCTTCTCTATTCTATTCAATACATATATATTGAATACTCACATATTAAAAAAAAACAAACACTTCACGTGAAAAAATTCTATAAATTTCATTGTTCTTATCCGTTTTAGTATAAATAATAAAAAGCAGCTGTGTCGTATATATCAATCTTATTATCTATTTAAATGAAAAGAAACGCACTATGCCGATTATTATCGTTCGATGGGTAATAAAAATACTTCAGCACATTTAACTAAGACTTTATCAATAAATGAACATGAAAAAAATCGTTTTATTCAACAACATAACTTAAAAAATAACGAAGATATTGATAGTTGTTTGGATAATTCATCATATAAAAGTTATAATGGTAAAAAACATGGTCCATCACCTCGTTTTCGTCGACATCATACAAAACAAATACATCTTGATAAAAAAGGAAAGAAAAATCAGGTAAATTTATTATCTTGAGAATAAAAAGAAAAAGAAAAAAAACCTATTGATTCAAATATAATTCGATTTATATTTGCATCATCTATAGACATCACAAGTTTTAAATGAATTGACATGTATTTATTAATCTAATTTATATAGAAGTAATATGACAGTTTCCTTTTCCGTCTGTTTGAGAATAGCATCTTTATCTAGAAGAAGATTATTTATTAAATACGAGAACACTATGAAGAAAAGAAAAATCTTGATTTAATCATATAAACACACATACCATTCAACGTTCCTTTCAAGAATGAATAGCTTAGTCGGCAATCTATTGATTGAATAAGTATTTATATAGGAAGATTATGCAATAGATTTTCAGCTTAAAGTAAACAGGAAAAACACAGAACATCCCAAAAGTAACTATACAAAAGAAAGATTAGAATATATCATTTATGATTTCCTCGGATGAATTAGTATTTAAACTAGTAGTGACAGAAGACACTTCCGAGTTTCTATTCATATGTTCAAAAGTAGAGACCTGCGGAGTCAACTTTTTTCATTCCGAAACCCGACTCCGACTCCTGTGNTTCCGAAAATTTTTCTTTTTTGCCTCCTATTCCGACTCCGAAAAACTCCGAAATTTTTTAACAATGTCATTTAAAAATAAAACGTTCTCAGCAGCCAAAGGACTCTTTAATGACTTAACATGCGCACGTTTTGCACTAAAAATCTCAAGTTTCTCTTTAAAAAAAAACAGTTTATGGATGTTATCATCTTCAAAGTCGCTTTTTCCCCTCAAAAAGCCTTTTTGAATGTGTAAAAAATCCACAGTTTTGCTCCTAAAAACGCGTTTCTGTTACTGATTTTACCGGCCTTGGCTGTTCTTCGTCTAAACAAGGAAGAACTAATGATGAAGATAGTCGTAGTACTTTGAATGACATTAATATATCTTTTTTGACTAATGTTGTTATGTTTTCATTTCACTTGATCATTCGAGTGTTATAACTGGAAAGTGATTCGCTCATCTTTCTGTCCTACAAGTGATATAAATCTATGTGACAGACATTACGCTTTATTTTTCTATTTACTAATGTTAAAAATTAAGTTTTGGTAAATCGAAAAAAAAATATCGGAGTCGAACTTGTAACTGACTTCGACTCCAACTCCGACTCTGAACCCGAAAAATTTTTTTCAGCAAACCCGACTCCGACCCGAACCCCGTCGGAGTCGGAATCGGGTTTCGGAGTCCTCCGCAGGTCTCTATTCAAAAGTCTTAAAATGCTTGTACAGAATAGTGCTTTCAGATTCAATCTTTGTCTTACTTTATAAACATTTATGTGCAATTCTTTAAAACAATTTGTTTTCCTCTGTTCATCAAAAACTGTGATGCACGGTATACTACACATTAATGAAGTTTTAGATTTGTTCTCAGTTACGAGATTTAGGATCAGTGTGCCTGATTTTTCCACATATTTCAAGTAAATCTTTATAAAAGAAGAGAATGAGATCGATATGAAATACAATTTAAGAAGTATAGCAAAAATTGTACGTACTGTTTTTCGAAAGTTGAAAAGAACTTGATTATGTATCGAACTTGGAAGGATCCTCTATCATCAGTACAAAAGTCAATTCATTCCGGAACACTATAAGAGAGATTTAAATTTTTCTTATTAAACGACTTTTGACACATTACGTATGTATTTTATGAACGAAATACCTCATAGGCTATGGTGAAAATAACTTAACCCTTTAGCCTCCCATTGGCAATTGGAATTGCCATTTTTAGAAACACCGTAGAAAATTTAGCATCTGAATTATTAANTCCAAAGTGTTTTGCACATTGGCCACGATCGCTCCGACGCCACTTGATTAGATTAGCAAACTGATTGTTTGATAACGGTCGAAGGTTTACACGTTAGCTGAAAACTGAGACGGATTTCTGTTACATTGAAAATCTAAGGAGGTGAATCATCGTGGTAAGTAGACATGGGTGATATCTATGAGTCTGGTTATTTTCTGCGACTTGCATGAAGCTGTGAAAGAAGCTCATTGGTTTTATAAGGTAGACAGGGGTCCGTGTGAAAGGAGCTTAGGAGATTTTCTCTTAATTGTTGAATGCATATGGGTTATAGTGCTTCTTGTTTAATGGCGTGTGGACGGTTTTTTTTGTTATTTTTGTTTTATATGAAAGATGGTTTATATGCCGTACGATCATTGCCAAGCAATGGCTTCCCAAATACTGATAATGGTGCTGCAGTTACTGGGAACGAACCATCTGTTGGCGTGGGCACCATTGTCGAACCGTCTATTGATGTTGGCGCCGCTGTCGAACCATCTTTTGATGTTGGCACCACAGTCCAACCTGTAGCACCTGCAGACAAAGGAAAAAAAAGAAAGAGTAAAGTTGTTCATGAAAAATTGAGAAAACCCAGCGAACAGCCACAAGGTAAATAACTTTTAAACTTGCGAAGCGTAGGTAAAACGATTGTCTTAGGTCAACATGACGGCGTCACTGATGAAGAATCTAATAGAATACGTGATATAACAATCGATTCAATGCCACAGGATTATCTGAATACAGATGTTGATTCACGTTATCTAGGTTTACTCTATTATCTTCTTCGTTCGCGTTCATTGAGACAACCACCATTACCAAAGAAACCAGAAGCATCTGCTTGTGCACCACAAGATGTCTATGTTAATTATGTTTATGAACATGATATACACAATCAAGTATTTAATTCCTCGTTTCAAGATCCTAATTCTGTTGTTATTCAAAGCCTTCAATCAGATATTGCTCGTCACACAGCTGAAGAACTTTACAAACGAAATTTAGTTTTTTATGTTACAGATGAATCACATTTAATAAGAGTGATGGATGTTAGCAGCCAATATAATGATCGTGCTGCACTTCGTTTTTATGTTTCAATCAATGTGAGTAAAAATCTGATTCCAATTATTCGTCATGTTTTAGAAACGGTCTTTGCAAAATTACAAAACGAACGTTTTGCAACATCAAATAAAAAAGTTGACTGGGGTGAGATGGTACTTATTCCAATAACAAAATAAGCAACAACAATAACAAATAAATGAACTGATTTTGCCTCTTGTTTTTTCCTTCTGCTCTCATAGTCCCATTTTATTAAAAAGAAAAGATAGACTCAACAGTTCATCTTACAATAAAATAAAAAATCATATTTATTGTTTTTTTTCTCGTTCAATAAATTGTATGCACTATTCTCTCATTGTGACATACGTTTATATTTGACATACAGAAATAGCACTAATGCAAATACGAAAAGGTTATACAAAGCGTGCATATTGCCTATATTTACTTGTGTCAATCAAGTCAAAATATCTAATGCTCAGGATGTTGATAAAAAAAATTCAAAGATAAAAAGAAACAGAAGAAAAAGGAAGCAGAAATAAAAGTTTCATGTTGCAGTAAAATTAGCCATATCATTTAATAAAAATACAGGTGAAAAAAAGGATTATCTTCGACTTTAAAAAAAGTCAGTTATGTATAGACGAATATTCTTCTTAATTTTCTTTATAAATTATCTAATAAACAAATCTCAATCATATCCAATACAAAAAAGTAAAGCATATTTATTTTGCCATAATTCTCCTTGGCAACCAAACAACGGACTTCCAATACAAATCCTTAATCATATAATTCATAAGCATCAAGTTAATACTGTATACATGTTACCGCATCATCGTGCAACAGAAGAAACCGAACCTAATTTATCATCAATTCATTGTGAAATAGAAAAACTTGATAATTGTGCAATTTGTCAAAATAATTCTGAAAGTAATTATTAATGTTTTTTTTCTTTACATAATTTATCAATTCTTATATCGATTTATTTCTACAGGCTTATTTATAATATTGCAGCATATATTAGATAATGATGATATAACAACTAATATACATATTCAAGTAAAAAACTTTTCACTTGATGTTATACTATTAAATATAAATAATAAAATTAAAACAATAAATTTAACATGTACAATACACAGTTATGATAATGGTCAAAACGTTTTACCAAATTCTCCATTAAATAAAAAAAATTTATTTGGTATTATATTTCTTACAACTTGTGTTGTTCTTACATTAACTCTTTGTACTGGATGGTTTGTTGTTATATCTTATCGTCAATATCAACGACGTCGAATACTAACTAAACTTAAGAAAGCACTTATCCATTCAGTTCAACAAATACTTGATAAAACACCAATTATTATATTTAATTCAAAGAATAAAAATAATGATTATATTGATGATGATCCAATGTGCGCTATTTGTTTAGAATCATTTACTGATAGTGAAAAAGTTCGAAAACTTAGTAAGATAAAATACATAAGCCTTTGTTTTTATTATCTTTTTTTTTCATATTCATTAATTTGACATTTGAGGTTCAACAATAGGTCTATTATTAATTAAATTCGGTGTATTTGTAGATCCTGATTCTTGATTGTTATGT
>CAJNSZ010001178.1:0-11165 GCA_905329745.1 Rotaria sp. Silwood2 | reverse complement strand
GAATTGTTGAAGTGTCCTGTACCATATACTTACAATCTCTTTCTTATAAATCATTTTAAAAAAATAACCTTCTCATGTGTTAGCAATTTCAGAAGTTACTACACTGATTCAAAGGGTTGAATCATCTCTGTAGAGGAAATAAAAAATGCAAGATTTTTTTTTCTTTCTGCTTCACTTGTTCGATTTAACTGCATAATTTTGATGACTCATTATATAGTATCTATTCACTATTTGTCATATAATGATTATTATTTGAAAAAAAGAAAAATTTATGTTTTTTTTTTTTATATAGGTTGTCAAATTGTATTTTATGTTTTATTTCGACATAAAATTTATAGACACTTTCATATGATAATGAAAATCATTGTTAGTTATTCAAAACGAAAGTAAATTATTTTAATCAAGTTTTGTATGATTTATAATCTATGTATAGATTTCAAATTACTTAACACTTTTATATAGTAATTCGGCGTTTAATCTCTCCTAGTTATCGACCGTACAATGAAATAGTTATGAGAAATAAGTGCTAAAAAATTTATTTTAATATAAAATGCAAAAACAGAAATGATTTTTGTGATTGTATAAGGAAATTCTTTTTTATTAGAAAAATATTTTTTTTATAGAAAACGTATTTGCTGATCTAATATACACCCTTAACAAATACAGATATGCTTTTTAATATACTTTACTGTAAACAATGAATTTCTTAACTTATGTCGACTTAAATCTAGAGATTTTACTGCTTAAACTGTATGTGAAAAAATCAACTTTCATTATACATCATCAACATTTAACCTAGATTGTTGCACTAATATTCTTTAGTTTGCATTATCTATCGTATAAGGATATGTAGACATTAGAATTTATCATCGTTTCCGACTGTATAATAAAAGAGAAATATTTCATGATTTTAAGATAATATTTTGATGTTATTTATTTATCTGAATTTTTTTATATCAAGATATTTTTCATTAGACTATCTGATATTGTTTCAATTGATTATTAATAAGTTTTAATTTCGTTCACTGATCGATTGTTTCATATAATATGAATTATGTTTGGATATAATATATTTTTTTCTTGTTAACGACCTTGTTCTCTGACTGTTATATTTAAATTTATCCTTGAATATTCATTTTATATTCATCGGCGACAAATTGTAACACCTGGTCTACATTTATGTAAATAAATTCTCACAGTTTTCTTCTTTTATAAATGAGAACATCCAATTGATCCGTTTAATAGTCTTTGATCTACTTATATATATGTTTTATTTATACAAAACTTTATTGATTTGAACAGATTTATAATATTGAACATCACGTCTATGATTATCACGGTTGGACATATCCAGCAGTTGTATTATATAAAAAGAAAAGAAATCAATCATCTGTATTATATGATAATACAGGCGTAAAAAACAATATCCTTTTCGTTAAACAAATTATATAGAATAGAGATAGATTCAACATTTCTATATATGTGTATTATTTGCTTTTTGTTTCTAGTGAATAAGCGAACTTTTGACCTTCTAATATTGAAAATCATTTTTCTTTAGCGCTTTCATTCTTAATTGTTTCAAACATGCACAAAAGTGATGAATGTGTCTATAACTGAAAACAGAACGACGAAGAAAAAAAAATCCTATGCAGTACATCCACGTTTGACATTGATGCTGTATATATATATATACATATTTATTTTGTAAGTTGTCTTATGAAAGAAGAATAGATTATTTTCTTTTTAAAACATTTAGAGAATTATTAGCATCTTATTTCGAAAGACATGCTTAATCCTAAAATAGATGTACATGTACACATTTCATATATAATATGTTGTAGATTGTTGCATCATTCTTTCACACAGTCTACTGGCAACGTGTTACAATTAAGAAGAAAACGACACAGCATGAGGAGGTGTTCATTGCATGTATATTCGTATCTACTATATATATATATGTATAACAGTTTCATTTAAAAAAAAAACACAGAAGAGAAACAAATACGATTGCAAATAATCAACAACAACGAATAAAAACATAAAACGTATTACTGCCGTTTTTCTTTGTCAACTTGAAAAATCACATCAGGTAAGAGAGAAGCACATAAAAAAAAAATAACTAAAACGATTAAATTGAGACATTCTTATCTTTTATTATTGAATAGTTATGATATAAAGTCTAGAAGAGAAAAGATTGCATGTCGGCTTCGTTTATGAAAAGAAGGGCATGTCTTTTTTATATATTTTTTTTTCTTCTGTTAATTGAAACGAAGACGATTGAGCTTTAGTGAAATTTAAAATGTAAGTGATAACATTTTTGTTTTTTCTTTAGTATTTCGATAAGAAATAAATCATCAAACAAACAGTTTATATTCTATATGTCATTAGTTATTTTACTTTTTGAACAACTTTTATATTCTTTATGTCAATTGTATATATCTATCTATATATATATATGTATTTGCAGTTCTCAAGGTCGCACCTTTTTAGTAATGTTTTTCTTCACGTTTGTCCATCTATATGTTTATAATTTGTTCGTTAAACAATACAACTCCTATGTATCTCGTACGAAATATATTGACCTTTTCTTCATTCTTGCTTTATATTCGATAGAAAAAAAAAGCGAAACGATACGACCACTAGATATATTCACTTGAGAGATTAGATGACGACGTTGTTTAATTGTTTTGTCATTGAAATACAATCTTGAGTTGCCTAGTCAGAAATTAATGTTTGATTAGTCTTTCCCTTTCGATATCATTCAACGTCATATCATAAGTTATTATACAAAAGTAAGTGTGTTGAATGTGTGTCGCTTTTTTTTGTACTTTATTATTCATTGTATTATAAGAAAAAAAAGAAAAAGTGGCTATTTGAAAAGTAAAATTTTTAATATTGCAAAATTAGCGTAGGATGTTACCTTGGCTTAATGTAAAAAAATTTTTTTTTCTCAAGTGGATGCTTGACTTTTACTTTTTTTTTACCGACGATTATTAAATATATGAAAAAAAAAATTATATATGAATAATCATGTAATAAAAATATATTCATGAATTTTTTTTCTCCTTCGCCGACATTAAAATTGAGAACTTTCAGAGTGATTAGAGATATTTATGAGATGATGATAAGTATCTAAAAATTTTCACACAAACATCTTAACACTACATGAATAAGTGTTAATCGAGAGAGTTCCTTAAGGGTGATATATAGATCTAGTACCATTAATTAAAGTTTTAAGCTTTTTTTTTTTTTTCTTTCTTAATTTTAACCGATTGAATGCGTGCATATAGAGATTAGCCTTCAGGATAAAAATACATTCTTTACCGAGATGAAAAAAAAAAAAAAAGCTTGATTTTCTCTTCTTGATCAATTTTAATCTGTTTAGACATGTTATTTCATAAAGATATCTTTAATTTCTTTTCAAGTTCATAGTGAATACAATGAATACAAATAGTGAATCTGATGTAAATATAATACGTTCAGGTACACGTATACGTGAAAGTATACGTTGTTTACCAAAAGGACATTTTCAACAAATTCGACAAATGTTTGATAAACAATCATGTTCAACAATTCATGAACGACAATCAAAATTGAAATCATCATTTCCATCACATGTTTTACTTAAATTGCCTGTTACTGATGATGAAAAATTACAACATACAACAACAAATATCGATGATATTGTCATAGAAAATGATAAATCAATTAACGAACAATATCTTAGTGACTATCAAGTACTTCGTACTAAACTTATGAATAAATCAATTCAACATTGTTTATTATCTTTAAAACAAGATGAACAAATATTGAATTTAAATTCATCATTATCAAATGAAAATCAGTTTCATACAGGTAAAACAAAACAAAAAGCAAAACAAATGTAATCATCTGATTGAATGTCAGAAACCTGTTTTATCTCTCTTCATAAATCATCAGAGATCGATGCGAAAAAAAAAACCCCGAAGGAATACAAAAAGAAAACAACAACAGATAGTATTGAAGGTCAATTCCCTTTTTTTCTCTTCATTTTATTTGAAATTCGAGCAGTTAGATTCATCATCAACATCGAAAAAAAAACGAAGAAAGATGAAAAAGAATAAACATTCGAATGTTTCGAGATAATAGTAAAAAAGAAAAAAGGAAAAGAAGAGAATGGCGAAAGGCCATGAGTCGAATCTGGTTGGTAAGCAATATCGATATTTCATTAGTCATTCTTTTGCCTCCACATATTTCAACTGATCCATCCCATTTCTTCTTCTTCTTTTTTTTTTCTCGAATTTTTATTGAGTAACACATGCGTGTAAGCAAGTCATAAATGTCTATCTCTTATTTTAGACACACTTTCATATACACCGTTATTATCTCAACAACTCTTATCTTCAATCGAACGTGAAAAATCCATATTAACATATAATCAACGTCGTCTATTAGTTATGGCTTCAGCTATAAATTATGCTGATAGTTATGAGTCTTCTCCAACATCAACTCATTTAAATCGTCTAGGTAGTNAGTATTGAAGGTCAATTCCCTTTTTTTCTCTTCATTTTATTTGAAATTCGAGCAGTTAGATTCATCATCAACATCGAAAAAAAAACGAAGAAAGATGAAAAAGAATAAACATTCGAATGTTTCGAGATAATAGTAAAAAAGAAAAAAGGAAAAGAAGAGAATGGCAAAAGGCCATGAGTCGAATCTGGTTGGTAAGCAATATCGATATTTCATTAGTCATTCTTTTGCCTCCACATATTTCAACTGATCCATCCCATTTCTTCTTCTTTTTTTTTCTCGAATTTTTATTGAGTAACACATGCGTGTAAGCAAGTCATAAATGTCTATCTCTTATTTTAGACACACTTTCATATACACCGTTATTGTCTGAACAACTCTTATCTTCAATCGAACGTGAAAAATCCATATTAACATATAATCAACGTCGTCAATTAGTTATGGCTTCAGCTATAAATTATGCTGATAGTTATGAGTCTTCTCCAACATCAACTCATTTAAATCGTCTAGGTAGTACACGTCAATATGCTTCAAATTTACAACGTACATTAGCTGTACATGCTAAACCGGTTCTTGTTAAAACTACATGTAATGTAGTAAAACATAATCCAACAATAACATATGATAATAATAATGAATTATTTCAATCAACAAGAAGTCTTCAGTCATCAATATCACTTTCATCAACAGGTTATGATTCAAATTCATCACCATCAATTATATCAAAACGAAATTCTCTAATAACAGATCGTACTAATGATCAATCATTATCAAGTGATGAACGTCAATCATTAAAACCTTGGGTAACGAATATATTAAATTTTTTTGGTTTTCTTTTTTTTTAATATTTCATTTATAAATTTTCTAATAGATATTACACGAATCTGGTATTGGTACTCCAGTAACTATTGCTAATTCATATTCAAGTGATGAAATTTTTGATAGTACTTCATTAAATAGTCGTTCAAATATTAAATTAAATCATTCTCCATCATCAACTCTTGAACATCATCCAATATCAATTATTCGTCATGCAACAATTCGTAATTCATCTAGACTTGATTCACCATCAATATCATCAGCATCATCAACATCATCATCGGCAAAATTTATTGTTCAAACAACTTCATTTCCTGATAGTACAACAACAACAACAACAAATGATATAAAAACAAATCATTCGATTGATCGTAGTGAAACATTTTCTTTAAGAAGAAATCATAAATTAAATTCAACAAATTCAACTGGTTTTCAAATTCAACAACGATTATCTATTCATAGTCCTATTGTTATACAAAAATCAATAAATGAACGAGAAGAAAGTCCATTACCAATCGCTGAAAATCCATTATTTAAAAAATTACCACCAAGAAAACCACCACGAACATTTGAACATGAAAATCGATATAATCATTTACCAAAAACTATCGATCAAAAAGTACCTTCATTATCTTCATCAACAAGTGATTCACCTACATTTGATCTCGGTAAATTTTGAACAGTTTTATTTTATTTTTTTATATTATGTACAAAACCAAATTCTATTCTTTCAATTTCACAAAATATAAAAACTGCATCAAGGCTAAAACAAAAATAAATCAATGTTCAGATATGAAGGTCATAAGTATCATTATTACGTATGTTTAAAAATGACAGATGGTACATATGATTTTATAATCTCTAATGAATATTCATTTAAGACAAGAAAAGAAACGACAATACTTATCACAATAACTGTGCTTAGATATAATACACTAATACAAATGATGACACATATGACCTTCATATCTTGTTAGAGAAGGTCAAACAATTGGTTTTATCTGAGAGCATTTATTTAATAGAAAATTTTTTAGCCATGCTTGTCAACATATTGACTGACAAGGAAACTCTTCTAATTAATGTTCGTGCTAAAATTTAAGATGACATGTGGTTTTCAGCAATCGAAAGAGGAAAATATCCCGACGTTTTTTTTTCTCTGATATTATATATAAGATAAAATTATTTTCAAATCTATCATATAAAAAATATGCATGAAAATAGTGTGTCCGTTTCGATGTTATTTTGATATTGAGACTCAGGTGATTATCTTTTGATATCTCAATGTTGAGAAAATGAAATGATGTATCTATTCGGTCAAGTTATATAGGATTCTTTCGACTTTTAGCAAATTTTCTTGAAACGAAACATCGTTTTCATGGGTTTTTTTTTTTGAGAAGATAATGAGTTTTAAAATAATTTTATCTTACATAGTGTCAAACGAAAAGATGCTTCGGCGTTCTTCTCTTTGGATTCCTAAAAACTAAAGATCGCGAAATATTACTGTTGTCGAGTTATTGAACTTACATTTTTTACCTTGAGTGCGGAAATTATATATAGACGAAATAGTCTCGCTTATCACTACTTTCAACTAATAACCTTCGTTTGAACTCATATAGAAGTTCTAAGAGGATATGTACTCGGAAATAGATCTTACGATTTTTATAATATTCTGTAATTGTCAACAAAAAAGCGGTTCGAATTTTTTGCTAGAAATCAGTGATTAACTAAAACTATTAATTGTTTATTTTAGGTTCTCGTTCGATTAGTTGTATGGATTTGACTGCAGGTGTTTCAAGTGCTCTACTATCAAGTGGTCTTTTACCATTAGATACAGATGATACAAATATTGAATGTAAATCAAATATATTATTTGATAATATAAAAAAATTTGTACCAAATGAAAATATTTATGAAGAATTACAAACACCTTTATCAACAATTGATAAACAAGATGATGTTCAAAAATTTTTATTTAATAATAATAATAAAACACAAACAATGAAAATATCATCAAATTATGTGACATTGGGTACATCAACAATAAAAACAAAAGTAGATTATCCATTAACAAATGTAAAATCTGCAATGAAGAAAGGTATTAGTGAACCAAATCTTGCTAAAACAAAATCATCACATTCAACATTTTTTTCACCACGTGCTCTTATTGATCGTTTTAAACGTATTCTTCCATTATCTTTATCAAAACAATCATTAAATGATACTAATACTGTGACAATAGATAGTGATGATTCTGTTAGTATATCATCAGAAAATAATGATGATATTCGAACATCAAGACTTGATCATGTTAGTCGAGTCAAAAATATTTATGATTCATTAAGTATGTATAACGCGTATTACTTTCTTATTTAGAATTTACTAAAAGTTTTGATAACATTGAAAACCATACGAACCAATGATTTTTAATCAGATTAATCAGTTAAATTATATTTGATATAATCATTTAGTGAAAAAAAGGATTGATGCAGTATGATAGTATTATCTTCTTGAGTTAAAACAAATAATCACATGTGGATGAGTATGAGGTCGAGCATTATTGTGAATTTATTTTATGACTTTTTTCATCTAATGATTCTTTATGTCACACTACTGACAATGTACCTGCAGTGAATTGTCGGTATGCTGTGGTAGGAATGACGGTCAGAAGATTACCGATCGTATATGGAAAAGAAAGTTTTATGATTAAAATTTACTTTGGTGAACAATAATTGTTGATGATTCACCTTTATTAATCAAGCTTCAGTTTGTTGACTTTCACTAAATTTGTCAATAATAAATTCAAGTCTCATCGTTATTGATTAAAATATTTTTTTCAAATTTTAATTCGTTCTTCCTTTTGTTCATCATTGAATTAATGAAGCAATGAACATGATATAGTTTTTCTCATCTTTCGTCAATACATTTTATTGTATCACGAGAGATCGAGATATCTCAACTATAATATCATTATAAGTTTAATGTACATCGTTATTGCTCATCTTTCATCATACTACATAGTTCAATATTTACATTTGTAAGCTTGTAAATTAGACAACTAGATCGAGAGTCATCATTGATATTTTCTCTTGTTTTTATGAAAAAACTTTGCTCATCTTACAACTGTTGAATATGATTGAATATTAGCGTTATGAAAATATTGATATAACAGTATCGGATTATTTGAAATTAAAAATAAATATCAATATTTGACTCAGCATGAAAGATTATTCCTGTCTATCTACTTTTCCAAGTAATCACAAGTCTCTGGAAAAGTCTTATAGCTGTCGAATGTAGCAAGCTAGGAATGTCGGCTTTACGTAGATCCAAAGAAAATAACTTCAAGATCTCGTTTTTTAAAAATTTCCATCAAGAATTTATTTGATGGATCGATTTCTGACTAATCAAATTTCGAATGCCTAGAGATTTTTTATAATGTTCCTATCAAAGTTTATTTAAAAAACAGTGAAACACATTATATTCTATAATTGATCAAGATTATGAAACTATCGATTTAAATCTAATTATTCTAATTTAATGATTGTAGGCAATGGAAATCATATAAAAAATCTTTTTACTGATTCTAATCCAATAACAACTCAACGTGAATTAACAACTTTATATGATTATGTAGTACATATTTTACCCGAACAAGAAATTGGTTATTTTGCAAATGGAAATGGTTGTCTTTCATCTTCTAATTTAAATTTAAATCATCAAATAACAACATTAACATCAGTTCGTTTTAAATATCCATTAGATGCAAATGATGAATTATCATTAAAATATTTTTGTTTTCCTGATCAACATGATTCAAATAATAATCATAATATAAATTCATTTTTATCACCAATAAAATCTAAACCAGAATATTTTCGTTTTACATTAACTGATATGCATGGAATACGACAACATGGTTATTGTTCACGTTTTGTACATAAAGGTATTTTAAATGCATTATGTATTATATCACCATATGATATGATTGATGTATATGAAAAAATTCTTTCAACAGCAACACAATTATTTATTTCATATAAAGATGAAGATGCAAAATTATTTCTTGAAGAAATTTATCCACATCGTTTACCAAATCGTGGTGATACAATACATATACATACAACAACAGTTGGTTTATTTACATTAAAATGTGAACATGATCGTCGAAAACAATTAATTGATTCACCTACTTTACTTAGTTTATCAACAGGTATGATTGTTGAGAGTAGGATGTTTACTAATTATGACAAAAAAAAGTGAATTTTCAATTTTATAAAAACACGATTTAAAAGGAGTGTTGAAGTATATAGAGTGGAAATTTAAACTTACCTCATAATCTGATTCGATAGACTATATTCAGGTAATAAAAAGCTTTTAAGACTTTGGATTCGCTGACAAAGAGTTATGGCCATTTTATTGAAATTTTTATTGAGAATCACTCATTTCTGAAAAAACTAAAATGAAAAAGTTTTGCCCTAATATTTCGCTTATTGGTAGATTTAATAGTCATTAGATTATGTTGAAAGTTTCAACGAAAACATAATTTACATGTCGTTCTCGATATATTCATTTTCGAAAGAAAACCAGTTTTTTTCTATAAAGTGAACACTCGCCGGAAATTGAATGTTTCCAGACACACATGTTTGCTTTCATTGAAACGAACATATCTTTTACTAATGAATATTAAATCTATCTATAGGCAAAATTTCAGGCCAAAACTCTTCATTTTAGTTTTTTTAGAAAAATGAGTGACTCTCAATAAAACGGCTATAACTTTCCGTCAATTGGTCATGGACTCGAACTTTATTAAACTTTTTCTTACCTTAGTATAATCTATCGAATGAGATATGAATGAATTAAAATGGAGCTGAACACCTCAGATACCTAATTCATAAGTAACACATATTTATTATTGTCAATATGTGTCGGCTTGGTTAAAATTTTGGTTTACCAGGATTTTTATTGCTTTGTAAAAAGGATGTACAATATCGTTTTCTTAGTCCCATTAACGTTCTTGAAACTTTTTCATTCTTCTATAAATCTTTGTTTTGAGAGGATAATCCTATTGTTCATTAAGAATGTTAGCTGCTCAACTCAACTTTTTCCCACATCCTTAAGATAACTGATTACAGTCAATTTTATGTAAGGACGGGGGCGCATAAGAGGCCAAATCGGCCCATTAGGAATTTTCCGTGATAACCCTATTGAATCATACATCATTCGAAAGAGCAAGTTAAAATGAACATTTTGATGCTATTTTGATGGGGTTTCGATCGAACTTTTGAAGCGAAAAGCTATTTACAAAGTTACTCATTTTTGGGCACTAATTCAATAATCGACCATATCTATGGTCGACCCAGTTTTGGTGTAAGTTGATAAGAAAAAATGGTTGTGAAATTAAGTATTTGATAGCTTCTTGATAGGACTCTAGCCCTATATAAGAATTAATAGTTCCTTGTTCGATTTAGTGAGAACAAGATCTGATATATTATTAGACACTGCTGACATATGGCCTTTATTTATCACTAACTTTAATCTTTCAACGAATATTTTATCGGAAAAATTAAAGGTACCAAAATTCTGGTATAGTTCATTCGATAGCGCTTTTCAAAAGCTACAAAATCGTATATTTTCTAAAGTCTAAAAAATCTGGCCCCTAGGAACATTTCCAACCAAAACATGCTAGGGGTATGGTTTGAGGTCATTTTTCACTGATGATGTGCCTATGGTTTTTGAAAAAGTTCGGCTATGACTTCAAACTAATATCAGATTCAGACTCAGCATCGAAAGCTGAGTGGACTGATGTATACCCCAGATCTCTCGGACGACTTGCATTTTTC
>CAJNSZ010001177.1:0-33584 GCA_905329745.1 Rotaria sp. Silwood2 | reverse complement strand
ACAGCCGTCCGAACAAAAATATAAAAATACAGAAAGATGTAAAATTTCACGGGCTTCCCGAATATGTCGTTACTTTTTAAAAAATATGTTCTTTTGGTAACAATATCCTCAAAATACAGAGAGAAACTTACGTTTGCCAGGGGTATATATATATATATACAAGGAATTGTCGAACATAATGTTCTAATCTAATATTTTTTTATAGGTCTACCATAAAGATGAAATTTTTCTTGAACAATCTCTATGTTGATTTTGTAATGTAATAGCATTGTGTGAATCTTCAGTTTGACGACATTTTGAATTAAATAAAGTAGGAATACCTGTTATTGTATAAATTCCTGTTTTAAACTAAACATCTTTAGCTATTTCAACTTTTCCTTTATATTCAGTTATTATAGGAAATATTTGTCCATCAACAGCAATATCAACAAATGTCGATTGTCCTGGAGTATTCGTAGTTTATTTATAAGTTCTAATCTATGGTTACTAATACTAATTTAATTACCTTCTTTTGCACTCGTATTTTCTGGTATTTCAACAAAAAAAGGTGCAAGCGGTTCTGTATGTGTTTCAAGCGGCTCGCGTACTTTATGTTCATATGGCTTCGGTGCATCTGAGTAATCATGCTTTAGAATTAATTGACATCTTTATAAACTTACTTAATTGACATTCTGCTATAATATCAAGTTTTGCTTGTGATACACGTTTAACTTTATCAGCTGTATTAGAATGGCGAAGACCATCTTCTTCACACTACATTCTTCAATTAAAGAGATTCAAAATAGAAAATGTTATATCTTACGATTAAATTGATTTTATTCTCAATAATAGGTAGACACTGATCATCGTGGAGTGTGAGTGTGGTTGCGGGTGTGGCTATGGGTGTGGGTGTGAATGTGGGTGTGGGTGTGGTTGTGTCGATGTGGGTGTAGACCAGTTTCTTATGATCCACACCCACACCCGTCCTTCTCTAGGATACAGATTTTTTTAGAATTTAGATGATGATTGAAATGGGCAGTTGAAAGAAAGTAATGAAATAAGTATGTTTAACAAGCACAGGCTACTCAAGAATTTATTCTTTTGAATAAGACAAAAAACAAGTTGTTCAACAAAGATTAACCCATTTTATTTTGATGGTAAAGTTATTGAGAAACTATTTTGATTTTTTATAGATACAGTCTCTGACAAGTTTTTGTTTGGTACGAAATCTATTAAGAAAAGCTCAGTTAAAAAGTTTCAATAAAGACAATTCACAAAAATGATGAATCAAGTAAGGATGATTTTAAAAAAATTTTAATAAATAATTTTATTGCTTAAATATTCTCATAACAGACAAAAAAATTGTTATTTCTGCATGTAAATATATTTCTTTTTTATTTGATAAAATGAGTTATTATCTTTGCAGAGGATTCCGTCTGCTACAAACTCTCACCAACAATACGTCATCCCGATCACCAGAAATTTTCGACGGTCGTGTGTACGAGAAGTAGTTTCACTTCAAACAACAAATTATTTATTAAGAACTCGTAATAGACGATTGAACGCATTACTTGCTCAGGAGGAATACGATTTTGTTTCAACAAGGATTGACTTTATTATGACAATAATTCAATATAATGAAACAGCAGAAATATTATTGGAGCATGAAGCTAAACAAGTTATTGATAATATTGTTAATGTTATCAATGAGAATGTAGCAAAATCTAATACGCCAACAAATTCATTATGACATTAATAAATGAAGAAGAAATCTTCTCCTTCATTTTGAAGATTTTCTAGTCTTTTTTTTATTTTTGTTATAGATAATTGTAGCCTATATTATGTTAATATTAACAATACTTATCTCATAATATGTTTAAATGAAAATTTCTTAATAATGAAACTTATCATAATGTGAAACATGAATTTATTATTTCAATATTTGTTTCCTAAAACATATTATTTAAAATTTATTTTGTTACATATTCATGATTAATCAATCATAATAGATTTATTAAAGACATGTTTATCATTCATTTAGTTGAATTTATATATAAACAAAATGAATAAACAATTTGTTATTCAATAATTGAACTTTATCTTAATATGCTAACAGAAGAAGCAACAAATATAGAAAAATTATCTGATTTATTTTTTGCGTATCACAGATCAATAATTATTGTTAAAAAAATTATTCTTTTTTTTGATAATATAAAAATATTTGTTTTATTTAATGAATAGATAATATAAATTGTTGATTGTACAAGTAAAGTTTTAGAAAACTAACAAGAGATTAATATCAAATACACATAAATATTTCAACAAAATTTGTTCGAATATAATCACAAAAAGAATCTACGGTTTTTATCGTGTAAAATTGTTTACATTTTTATCTATTCTTTTTTTTACGATTTTATGGTGAAACACTCTTTTTTCATCGTTATATTAATACAATATTCATTGATCAATGTTATATGATGATGAAAACGTGCTTTTCAGACTTGAAATGTACTGTTAGACTTCCTAATGAGAGGACTAATCATTCATGTTTTCTCTGTCTCTTGCAAAAATTTCCGATTTAATCTTTAAAAAATGTTACTTTTACACTGCAATATACTGTTCACCAAAAAATTCTATTTCCTTCTATTATTAGAAATCTCCATATCTTAAGTAATAATTTAATATTTGTCTTTGATATTTTTCAGTTTAGAAAAAATGATATTGTAACATTTCGACTGCGTTTTAACTTTATTGTTTTCATTTCATTTGCCTTATATATTTTAGTTTATTCGTCACTTGAGGAATATTCTGACCATATAGATATCATCATTACATTATCAAATTTGACGATTATTTTCTTTGAAATCTGAAATAGATCAATTAAATTAAACAATTATATGTTATTTTTGTTGAAGAAAATATTTAGTGACTCAATAAACTTGCACCTTGTTCAAAAGATAGTCAACGCAGTCCTATGGATTTAAAATGCATAACTAATGCATTTCATATAAGCTAACAAATAATTTAGTATAAATCTGCTTTTCTATTTTTATCTAGTCAAATATAATTTAAAGATTGGAGAAAATAAAATGAAACGTAACAACCGTTTGTACTATGCATCTGTCTACAATGAGGAATGTTCGTGAAGGGGAAGAAAAAAGAAAGGGTAAAGTCTCGAATAAAGCTTTTGCATACACACATCGTACATGAGTTGCACGAAATTCTATTTTAAGTAGGTTTGATAATCGAATGAGGGCTAATCTCAGCTTATAGAACGATTTATGGAAATTGATATTGCACATAGACAAATGATTGCTCAGTAAAAGAATTGTATTGTTAACTTTTAAATAAAATAAGGACTTGCTCACTGTTTTTGGAACTTTTCTTGGATTTTTTTAAGTGGTTGTGATCTGTAACTTTTAACATACAGTTTTCATTTTTGATGCCGATGTGTCTCATATTGGATTTGATTTTCGATAAGTATCGTTTCGATTAACACTTTTTCTATTTCTGTGCATATGCACAAAATTCCTCTAGGAACTTAGAATGGTCGAACGCAAAAGAAGATTCGAGCCTTCTATTTCTGGGAGGGTTTTCGTTTTATTTCAATTTTTTATTCAGGTTTCCTCCTCCGAAACGGCAATTTGAAACTTGGAGAGGACGAACGAGTCTTTCTGAGGGGCCAACAACACAGTGCGTGGCACAATGGCTGCGAATTCTGGGAACTGGTAGACGAAGTCAGTCTTCGGGGCAGCGCCGCGCACCTGGACACTCCTCTGAATAAAATGCTGTTTTGTGTCTTTGTCTTTGATCGTACTATATTCGTCTTCACCAGTTCACCAGGTGGACTAGTTGAAGCTGCTGAATTTTTGATCATATCAGGTATTTCGATTAGATTTTTCTTCTCGCTAATGTTCTGCTCTTGGGTAATCTCATTTGTCTTTCGCAATTCCCGCTCGTACCGAATCAATTGCAGGAGAAAGCCAAGATTGGGTTCAGCGCAACACCTTCGTTCGACCAAATAACCATAGGCTTTGTCCAGAGAATCATAATGGTACCTGGATCGAAAAAAGGAAGATGATTTTCGAAGCTAAAGGAAAAGTTTTACTTCATTAGATAGGCGAGAACAATTGAGGACGATCGAGAAACACCCATCTGACAGTGAACCAATACTTTTTCACCTTTCGCTTTACAGGACTGCAAGAATTCATTTGTTGTCTCGAAATGTTGGGCAATATCGGTGTATGTATCGTCGTCCAAATTGATCCATAAGACATGACGTTGATCGACAATGTCTTGTTCCAATGGACAATCGCACACATTAATGATACGTCGAATATTGAGTTCTTCAAGTAATGTTTTGTTCATTGCGTGTTTCAAATCGCCATGATACAGGAAACCCTCGATGATCACCGATGGACTGACATAATCTTGTCGTTGGAATGGTATCAGCTCATGCTGCGTCATTCGAAGACAAATTAATTCTTTTAGATAGATCAATTCGTCTTCTGTGGGTTGCCACGTAAACTTCAGAGGAATGAGCATCGTTTCCCATTGTCGATCATTCATTTGGAGCGATGCATCAGTCGTGTTTCTTTATTATCGATGTATTTGTCTGAAGTATCAATCTAGAATCGGATACCGACTGATATCTAAAAACGTTTGTTTGCGAATACTATCGAACTCAGTTTAAGAGTTGATATTTCAACACATTAGGCAACGCCTCCTTAATTACGATATATGGAATAAACAGTCTCTGTCAACACTGACAGGGAAGGATAAAAATTCTATTGGAGGAAACACATGTAACCATTGATCAAAATAACGAGAAAGATGTCATGAATAAGCAACCCAACAAATAATTTAATGGAACATATGTGTTAATATACAAGTTCATAAGCCATGAGTACAATCAAAACATACGATAAAACATTTGAATATGACGAGCAAGACTCTCCAAAGGTCGATTTCTGAATTTACAGTGCCACATAAACTCAGTAGGATGCGTCTAAAGCTGAGATATGTGTTGACTCAGACTACTTTTTTTTCCAGTTTCGCACATATTCACATATTTTCCACATTTTGAGTATGAGCCAGTATGTCAGTTGCAAGAAAGTTTCGAGAATGGTTCATCGTCTAATGAAGGTAGGTCAATTCGTTCGCCGTGTCGTTACATACCCTATTTTAACTGAACCAGCATCACATTTCCTATCCACATATGTGTTTGGACCTATCTGTTATTTATGAGTTTTTTTTAAATTTTTCTGGAACTATTTATGTGAAGTATCAATCTAGAATTGAATCAAGACATACATTCGACAACGAGTCGACAGGAGAAAGTGTTGGTCTTAAATTGAAAGAGCCACATTTCTACTGCAGATGGCTGCATTGAAATACAAATTAATTGCTCTAATTGTTTTTAAGTTATTCCTATCGTAGTGCCATCGACTGATTGGAAAATAGACTGAATTGGAAATATAGAAGCATGTTTGGAAATCTAATACACCAGCACGTATCATATTTTATGATTTATTTTTTATGGACCAATGATAACGAATGAAATTTGAAGTATTTAAGTGTCAGTGTGAATCCTAATTATGCAGAACAAGCGATCACTTATTTTTTCTCAATAGTTCAATTATTGTTCGTCGTCTTTAATCTACTCTAAAGAAGTAATTTTGAAGCATGTCTCCGTATTTTGTCGAATTGAGCCTTTCGATTACTGACGGAATGCTTGTACATGAAGTGACATTTGCATTTTTATGTACCTTTTTTTGCAAACGTCTTAAGCAATGTTACAATCGAGGTCTATACTGATGATTGTCTCAAAGCATTTTGGAGAATGAATAACTGAACTACTATTTAGACAATTAAGATCGACAATTAGTTGTTCTATTTCATAAAAAGAAGTTTAAAGTTTCTTCCTTTTTTTCTGCACTGATAAACATCATAACAGAAGATAAAGACGATAAGACAAAAAAAATATCATATTATTCTTGTTGAATAAGAGTTTTGAAAAACTATTCTTGAAAATACGCTAAAAACCGATAAGTATGCCTAAAAGACTGAGATACTTTTCTTGCTAGTAAAAGAAATGAAAATATTGACAGATATTCGTCGTTCAGTTGCGACAGTAAGAAAAAGAAAGAAACGATTTTCAATTGACATTTCACACCGATCAAAGAAGTCAGTAAAAGATGATATTTTGCTTTAGTCTCACGTCAATATAGTCATGTTTCATTGGTTAACCAACGAACTTCTAACGATAAAACAATTCTTTTGAGTTAAATTGTTAACAAGTGGAACAAGATTCGAGACTTCCTGCTCTATTGCTCAAAATATTAAAATGTGAAACGAATTAAATTGTGATTGGATTCTCTCTTTATGCGCCTCAAACGATGTCTTCTATTGACTTTTCTCCTCATATGTTTCTATAAAACCTCAATGACCAACACTTCAGTTAATTCAAAGAAACAATATTGACGTCGCCAAAGGACGAGGAAAGAATATAAAATGACTTTAGAACGTTGTAGACTATTTGGGATTCATATTTTCTCAAAATTATTGAAATTGTTAGTATATTGGAAAACTCAAGAGAATAAGCTCACCGGCATCGATCACACTAATACTAAACTGAATAGTGACGATCAACAAACTTTTTTCAAATCTTTAGTACTATCTGTTATAGAAAGAAAATAAATGTGAACAGTCAATAAAGGGTAGAATATGATGGTCGACTTTGAGTACTCACCGAATGGTATAAAAAGGCCGAAAGAAAAAAATTTCGAATGTGTTATTAATGCAGCTTCCGACAATCTCACTTCCTGCCCTGCACTTGTATATAAATATTATGTGCTGAAGCAGCATTAATAGCACCTTCGATATTTTTTTATGCATACCAACTCACCTGATTCGTGTGCGCTGTCGTGAAGAATATATCGATATCATCATTAGAGAAAAAAAAAGAAATGTGTTAGCACATTGAAAGACTTTTCAATCACTCTTTTTTTTTCTCCCGCTCTTTATACTCCTTTCTCAGTTCGGTAAATAACAATGGACAACATGTAGAAACGTATAAAAAATTTAACCAATATAAAGTCATGAAAAGTGAAGATTTCCAAGCATTCGAAATGCTATAAAGTATATAATATTAGTTGAGCTATGATCAAATAGCATAGAAAGATAGAGCTTTTTTTTCTCTATCAGACTACATAGAAAGAAAGTTATTTAAACCTATTATACGGTATTAAAGTGTCACTGCCCGTACTTTTGGTATGTCCTAAGTAATATAAATAAATATACAATAAAAAGATTAAACAAAATACACAGGATTCGGAACCTTTTTTCCAGAAAAGATACTCAAATTTTGCTGAATGCAAATGTTCAGAGACAACAATAGTGTGACATTCGACGGAAGAAAACGAATAATTCATTTTTTTAAAGACCTACACCCGTAGATTAGTATTTTATGGTTGTCAAAAACCATTAATATTACGTGGAAAATTGTGCTATCCATTATAGAGTAAAATGACTTTCTACAACTATGAGTGGCAACTGTTTCGGACCTGTCTATTTTAGGACGATTTAGTTATCATATATCCTTGAAAGTCGAAAAAGGGGATGTCTTTCAAAAAATAAAGAGAAATCTCCGTATTGACTTAAACAATGCCTATCTTATTAAACGATGAAAATTATTGTATTGTTCTAGTTTTTAGAGATGAAGATATTAAGTAAAACACATTGATTCATTTCCTTCTTCTAAAGATACTCTTGTTATTTCGGGTTTCCATGACCGAAGACAGTAGTTTCTTCGTTAATAGATATTTTTATTGAATCCGTCTCAAATAATACTATTCTTTTAGATAGAAGAAAAACAGAATTTTCTTTCGTTTGCGTCTCTAATAGAATGAAAACATCATCATAGAACTATTAAGAGTTTCTTTATAGAGAATGTTTTTCTTTACGTATGCTTTTTCACTCTATACATGAAAATTGGATTTCGATTGTGAGAAATACTTATATGTCGATTACCTTCATTGTTTTTATGTTCTCGTGCGCTCAGTACCTCGTCCGAAGTATGTATCTTCCTCAGCTCTTCTCTTTCGTTGTACTTTTCATTTTCTTCCTATATGTTATTACTGTTTCAAAAGTCATCTGGCGAATGACGAGGAATTCTATCGTTTAGAAAAAGGAACTAAAATGTTATGTGGCACAAAATTCGAATATAAGAATAGCAGTTTGTTTACAATGATAAAGGTCTATGGGTTACGCATCAAACAATCCAGGATACATGCTGAAAGAAATAAAAGACAGCTGGATTTTTTAGAACATTCATGAAAATTTCACTATTGTAACATTTCTGTTAAATAGAAAATAAAAATCAATATAATGTTTATCTCGATCGATTTGATCCATTAAATTATTATAGATGACGAATGACGATCATTGTAATCAAAATGGATTTTCATTGACTTCTTCTGATAAGTAAGTAAAGTTAATTAATCTTCGTCACTTTTCTCTATACGGATTTTCAGGAGTCATAAACAATCAAAGAGTAATGAACTGAACAAAAAAGAGGAAAAAACTAAACCAGTCTCATTCTTTTTTGTTGTGTAAAACTTTGTGTTTGATTGAGCCGAAAACAAATCTATATTCGTCATTTATTTCAGTTTTCGATTTGCCACTCGACTAGATATAATTTTATTGACAGTTGACCTTGTGGCTGCATGCGGAAATGAAGCCGTTGGACCTCTAATGTTGTTCTTCTTCTCAGGTATCATCGGAATATTCTCCAATCAATCGACCAATTTATGTAAACTCAATTATACTGCACTCAGTATAGAATATTGTGAACCAGAAATTCTATTGGCATCGATTAAGTATATTCAGATATCGGGGTAATTCGTTAGTAATCTTAAATTATTGAAATTGTTATCCGTATACAATCTTTCAGCAAATGTAATTTAAATGGAGGAATGAACTATACAGTTTCAAGAACCATATTTCGACAACAACTGCATCATCAATATTTATGTTTGATCGGTTTATTATTAAGAATCAGAAGACTTAATCGAACTATCACTTATATTTTTACAATCATCGGTTATGTTTCGTTCATACTTGCTTTTATTCAAACGAGTTTGTGTTCTTTGGCATGTGAGCGTCAAACAAGACTAATACGAGAATAAACCATTCGTGTTCTATTAAAAAAGGATATTTCCTATTTTTATACACGTACAACTGGTGAATTAACAACAATTCTCAATAGGTACTATCCTAATGATCGAATAGCACAATTTGTACATTCGTTTTTAAGTAATATTGGTAAAATACACGATGGTATTGGTAATAAACTGGGCTTGTTGGTGCAATTGAGCACCAGATTTTTTATTAGTCTAGTGCTCGCATTCTTTTGGGAATGGAAAATGACCTTAGTCATTCTCTTATTAGCACCTCTAATTTGAATTGTATCAATTATTTCATCAAAGGTATTTTTCAGATATTTTTTCACAAATCAAGTGAGAGTTTTTTTGCCTGCAATCTTCAGATATCCGGAAAAATGTTTGCGCAAGAATTTAGAACATATGAACATGCGGGACCTATAGCTGAAGAAGTATTTAGTAATGTGCGTCTAGTTCTTGCTTTCAACAGTAGTGAACATGAAGAGGCTCAGTGATAAATGGAATTCTCTCTTCTATTGACTATTTTTCGTTCATTTAAGATACGAAAAACATCTTGAATCTGCTTGAAAACATGGCATAAAAAAATGAGCTATCGCTGAGATAATCATGAGTTCTATGTATATCATTCTATTTGATTCTTATACACTTGCCGTTTGGTACGGAAATCAGTTGAGTCAAAATGAAGATTATGATATTACAAATGTTATTTTTGTAAGTACATGGATCGACAGAATGTTGTGAAAGATCTCACACACTCCACATCCACACCCTAAAATTATCAGCTATGTAAGATAGAATTTTGTGTACTCGATCAATGCGGACGGCAAGGATTTGTATCCATAACAGCATCGATTCTTGAACGTACTTCTTGTGATATTAGTTATAAATTGACAGATGGATCTCCTATTATTATTGGAAGTTTACAAAGATTTATTTTCAAGCCACCAATAGTAACTTCTTCGATAATCGGTGATGATGATACTGAAGACAAAAAGGCATAAAATTAAAATAAAACGATGATCGAAAAAGAATAAGGACTTGTATATGTTTAGCGTCATCATCATCAACAACAAAATTAAATTGCTTATTTTCGATTAGTATATAAAAAGTGAAAGTTTATTGTAGCTGTTTGTTTTTGTATTTTTACTTCGTATTGACATCATAATCATAGCAAACTAACTTAGCTATATCTCTATAGTATATGATAACGATATTTGATCCTTAATACAGATAGATTCATAGTAGAAGACTTGTCTAATAATTTTGTACATGAAAATATAATAAAAGATTCTAGATCTAGTGTTGTGTTTGCGTGAGAAAGTTTTGATGAAATTCGAGCCGATAAAAAAAAACAATGAAAAATGTATGTTTATTCATGTAACTACTTAGTATGAAAACAAGTAATGTTTTCTTTTCTGTATCATTCTGTTATATCCTTTCCTCTTGATTGTCTATGTACGGATGATGCTATTTCTCTTTTTGCTCTCTATTCTACTTCAGCTCGCGGATCGTCCAAGAGAAACAATAGCAGAAATCATATAAATTGAATTACACGATAACTGATAGAAGAAGAAGCAGTTGTCCACTTTGCAATGACAGACATATTCGTCGGTAAAATGATATGCTACTGATATTAAATGTGGCTATGACTGTCATAATGAGATATGGAAATAGATTAGTACAATGGAGGGTAAAAATAGTAATACTGGTACGAGTATGTCCCTTAATTATATACTGTTCGGATTCTTTTTTGTTCTTTTCTCCACTTAATCATTAATGTCTATCCCTCAATGAATATTTTGCTCGCTGTAACTATCAAAAAAACAAGGTAAATATATGTATAAAAATTAGAAATGCAGAATCTGCTGCTAAACTGAAAAATTTCCTTGGATTGTAAAATTTTCACGAAAATTTAGCTCAAGATAAAATTCAATTGAAGATTCTTTTAGAATATTGTAAAATAGTTTCTCGAGAGAAAAAATAAGGGATATCTCATAGCATATGGCCAAATTTTATTTTTTTTTCTTTGAAATATTTAAAAATTATCTTAAGTTTTGACTTTTATTCCAGTAAATAGATAGTTTAATCGTTTACGAAACTATTGACTTTATTTTTCGAATAGATTTTTCACGGCAGAGCAAAGTTAACGAGATTACGCCTACTAGATCATACAAGTGTGTAAAGAAAGAAAAACAAAAAAAAATTATAAAGAAGTTTTAGAAATGAATCTGCTGAAATTCGAAACGTATTATAATATTCTATACAAAATTTCGCAATCCTTTGGTGTAACATTCAAAACTTTAGAACCGATACATATAAGAACTAATTAGTTTCGAAATAGAAAATATCAAAATATCATAAAGAAGCTAGTTCCGAATAGATCTGAGCTGTTGTTCTTAATTGGTTCAAAATAGCCTAAATGTTTCAACTATTTAAATGAACACATGCACCATTTTGTTTAGACTTTAATTGTGTATCAGATAGTACAAGAATCAGCATCTCATAGGACGATGTCAACTTATGATAAGATACTTGTTTCTATAACAAAAACAACTTCACGTGTTATTTGGCATTTTTTTCTTCTGAAGAAAACACTTAGAAGAATACAATGGTTGTAAACATGTGGATCGGAAAGTTTTCTATCTTTTGGTGTACAATACTTTCTTTTGACTATTGATCTTGAATCACACACGCTCACACAAATTGTATTTTATCCGCAGTTAGATAAGAATACATAGTTTGACAATAAAATAGGTTTTATTTCATTTAGTTTATGCCTGTATGTAAAATCTCTTTGAAAAATAAACTCAGCAGCTTTATAGAAACTCAAAGTCTTTATCCAGTGAGATCAGAACTAAAATTTAAACAAGTCTTGAATTCCTTAAAGTTAAAAAATAAGAGTGCAACATGTACCTTGTGGCACAGATTATTTTTCAAAAACTGACCTACAAACTAATAACTCTTCTAAATTTTCTGCGAACGGTCATTCACGCAGGCAGGTAAATTCCGCATCTCTGATAGAAACTCTATTCTTCTCTTTTTAAATATAGCTTGAGAACTTTGGAACGTACTCTATGGCGATGTGGTTGAGAACTCTATTCGTTTTACTGCTGGCATTCAAATGGCAGACTTTGGCTAATGAATATAACCATAATGATGATTTAGACCATGGATTAAAAGTATCATTCAACGATAACTTCACTATAGCTGCCTTTAATAATTTTCATAGATATATTCTTCGTTTTCTATTGAAAACTGTAGATATGGAATGTGAGATTCGCTATCGATATCACGACTTCAATATCTACAGTCTTTCTGCTCTGAGGATGAAACCGAAAAGTGATACATTCTCATTCCTACAAATTAGCGAGAATACAACATCACACCACGTTATACTTAGTCTAGTTACTTCTAACATGACTAATTGTCACACAGAGAATCTACCTGCAATGCTTGATCGAACGGTTTGGACACATGGTCATCAGGAATCCATGCTGTTAAAAATCGATCCACAAGAAAAGTATGCTTATGTCTTTACGGATTCATTTGTACTTTCCTACGATTTATCTATAAACAAAGTAGTTCAAACATTCAATAATACTTTTTTCGACAAAAATGTAGAGAAGTTCATTCCAAAAGCAGTCGATCTAACGAATGAATGGGCTATCGTAGTTGGCTACAGTCCATATCAAGACTTTGGCCTCGACTTCTGGAAAATATATCCGGTTAAACTTCGACCTAACATGTTATCAGTATGTCCTATTTCTAACGCTTCTGGTATAATTGACTCTATCAGTCGCTCGAACAAGTCTCACCAGATTTTCCACAATCGACATTATGAGATGTCAATTTCGATCGACCCCTCGGAAAGGTTAATAGCTTTCGGGAGTACCGCATTGAACTTGGTGCGGATTTATGAAATGTCTGATAACAAGAATTATGCGCGCGGTAACGTTAACTTCAGTACAATAAGACCAGAATTTGGTACCAATATGCATGAGATGGGCTTTGGTCGCTCTGTTGCTTGGCTTGACGATCGGGGTACACTGGCTGTGCTCGCATACAAGTCGAGAAATCAAACTTGGTCAGAATCCAAAATATATGTGTTCAAGAATATTTCAACAAAGCCTGATATTATTTATGACCAGCCCGACTTTATTCTTCCTAATAATCAACAAACGTTTGCTTCATTACCGAAGGCATCTTTTCTTTTTATTCTCGCACATTCAAATAACTTGTTAATCTTACGTGACGATCGCAAATATCTTTATATTCCAGCCACAGAGGCAGGAAGTCTCCCTAAACTGATCGACAGGTATGTTTAGTATGCAAATCTTTTGGATTTTGAATCAGTCTAGCGATTTGAGTTTAGAATTTTAAGCGGTTTTTTTAGACTTCAGGCCATTGCACTTTCAATTTTTGAGGATTTAGGGACAGATACGGACCCCTTACAAACATTCTAACTTTGATTGTTCTTAACTTCGAATCACATCTAACGCTTATTCATGCTTAGTAATCATCCAAATATCATTTCGGCGGTTCGAAACAAAATTGATTCATACGTTATCTATTATGACGAATTCACATCTAAGCCTTGGTGTCTGGAATTTCGAAGACCCAATTCTCCATACTATGGATGCTCTTACTCATAATTAATAATGTTGTCCTTGGTATCGTGACTTTGTCACTTATCTACTTCTTTCTTTCTCATTCTCTTTCTACCATTCTTTCGTTCTTTCTTTTTTCTCGCTTCCTCTCCTATATACGTTCATGTTTCGTATGAGATTAATCAATTTGAATTTATTGACAAATCGAATAAACAGCGTACCGAATAACTCTCTGACATTCTTGACTTGTCCACTCTCGTTACACTGCTGGCGTCTCAGGCAGACAATTAAATGGGGAAAACGATGTTTAAACACCATGAGTGCCAATAGCTACACCAGTATAGTATGTCTTCAAAAACCATGCGTTTAAACGGATGATGTTTAAATGTTTGTGACCATTTTAACAAGATTTTTTGGACATATCAAACAGTTCTAACAGTTTGAATGGATGTAATTGTGGTTGTTAGTATGAATTTCTATTTAATCATAGCCACATCTAAACTGAAATCGTACCAAGCACAAGTTGAAACCCGCTCCGCTTCAATAATGAAAAATCACAACTAGAAAATTTCAATAATCAAAAGTAGTGTTCTCACCTTATATTTTCAACTGTTCGATAAGCGAGATAGAATACAAATGAAAATATGAAAAACAGAATGACCCAGTATTTGATAAAAAGAATAAAATTATTTTCTCTTTCGCTTTTTTTGATCACTTTGGATATAAAAAAAAAGCGTTTTATGCGACAAAAATGTGAATGTGTATTTATTGTGAAAGAAAGAGAAAAATAAAGAAGAGGTAGATACATAGGTATATAAATAAAACAGCAGAATTTCTATTTGTTTCTTTAAAATAGCTATGATAATTGAAATAAATCGAATAGCTTTCCTATCGGTAATTTATTATTGAAATATAATAAGCTCATTTCTAAGAAAGGAAAAAATGCTGTACACATCGGATGAATTAGAAGAGAGAATAATGATGTCAGCACTTAATGATAAAGGATATCCAAAAGTTGAACATCTGAAGATTCGACTGCTGACTCTTCAACCTTCTATGATCTCGATCAAGATAGTAAAAATGTACTCCATAACAATATGAGCGCATCAAAACATTTTATCATTGCTTTACTCAGAAAATTGTGAAGGAGTTTGTATTATGCCTTCAATAACTCTACACAAATTTTTATATCCATAGATTTCTAATTTTGTTTTTGAAAGTGTATGATATACATCTAACATAGCTCTTTACAAAATATTTCAGGAATCGAGTAGCATATTAAAGTACATTAAAATATATTTGAATGAGTACTGAAACGTATTAGGCTATAAGATGATACATGCGCATCATTCGTCATAATTGTACTCCTTTTCCTTAACTTGTCGCATTTTCATTATCGATATATGTCTTGTGCCAAATTTTGAATCCTAGTATCCTTCAGAATAATTTTTGGGGTTTTACAAAAGTTTTTAGCACAATCCATAGGAGACTCAAAATATAAACCACGGTGCAGTTAGTTCAGCTCACAGTTTACTTTTTTCTGTACATACTTCGACATTCATTTGCAGTCATATTTCATAAAATTTAACTAAGCCTAGTGTAACTGATGTTAGCGAACTGAAAATGTAGATTTTTTTTCGAAACTGCTTTCTAGTGGCCCAAGTACATAGAGTTCCAGTAGTGAAGGTTCTGAAAATGAATCACAAAGTTCGGTTCTTCAATATCAGCGATCTTTCACGAGTTTTAATTCCAATCCGTCAAAACTTAATTTCGATGATCTCTTAGTTTGAATAGACGATTGAGGGTTTAGAACTAAGTACAACTAAACATGGAAAAATTGAACCTAGCGTACATTTGATCAAAAGCTCCGAATAACAAAAATGAAAACAAATATGTTCAGTGGAATTTGGATTTTTGTAAAAAAGATAGTATTCTCTTCCAGTAGGAAATGTTTTGGCTGTATTTTGCGACCAGAACCATGTGTGAGTGGATCATACAAAGACGCACATGGCATCGGCCCTTGCACGGTCTGTCCGCCAGGATCGAAAAATCCTGGCGGTCAGCCATCAGTTCATTGTCAACCATGCAGTCCGATGTCGTTTTGCCCACGGGGTGCTAGCGATGATGTCAATCTCGATGACTTTTTGTCGTATAACCAAACATTTTCCTATCCAGATTCACCTATTATTGACAATTATGACGATCTATTAATACTTAACTTCTTGAATATAGATCGCACGGCTAATTGCATCGTCGCTTCGCCACTCTTTTGGGCTGCTGCGACCATAGTATTCAGTTTCATTGTATGGTTGGTTAAGTTTGTCGTCAAAATACGACAGATAAGCACTGCTAGTACCTATCACAAACGAGCAAAATACGTTCTCAAGAAAATCGATCTTATTGGAGAAGGAGAGCGCTGGGCAAGTGGTCTCAGATCATTTGTTATATTTATTCTTATTACATTTTCTTGTTCGTTTGCCTACGATTATTTTCATTCGTATCCAATAGAGACCGCAAAAACTTATCGTAAATTATGCAAAAACAATCAACTAAATACGAAATTCGACAATAGGCTTCAGCTGCCCTTACCAGAAACAGATGGTACTCCTTGGAAGATTTTCGATTTACTCAACCTTCAAAATTTTACGATGACTGTCCATCTGATAAACACTAGAACACAATGTGACGATATCATCGTTGAACGCATGAAATACAGAGGCACTCCTCAACTTTTGAAGATAAAAAATTGCACAATTTCCAATAGCCATCCTAGTGTATCATTCAGTTTTGATTTGCGCACTCATACGGACAACGTTCAAGTCAAGATCAATGGACCTTACTTTATCGGAGCTCTTCGACTTTGTCTCTATGGACCACAAAATGTTAAAGATGCTCCATCTGGAATCCATCGTGTATGGGAACTTGATGTATGCACTCTTTTCTATACAGATAATCAAACTATCGGACTTTCGACCAACTTTAATGTACGTCTTATAAAAGTTGTTAACATCACAGAACCATTACAAGGTGATGATAAAATAATTTTTGATGGTAGATGGGCACCGACTATAATAAATACCGATGATCTCTCAGACGATATCTATTTTGAGAAAGACGGACAGTACTTGCGATATGCTTCGAATGCTACAACGTTCATCGTTCGGTTCAGAGAAGAAACTTACTTTCTTGAAAACATACAGTCGCCAATCATTCGTTTTCGTGCACTTATCTTTCATACGCTTCTCTTCTTGTCGTTACTTATCGAAATTGTTGGTATACTGTTTCTCATTTTCAAATTATGCTGTTCGTCTCTTTTACGACTACTTCTTTCATCATTTCACGACAATCCTCTCGAAAACAATTTACAAATGAATCATACACAAGCGACTGTCGACGTAAGTCTTTTTCTTTTATACTCATTTCTTTCCTCCGTAGAATCTTTTTCCACATAGCGTCTTTTCATCATTAAAGTTTGACAAGCAATCAGGATTACTTAGTTCTTGACGACGAAACTGATTAGTGTAATCTAATCAATTAAGTGTAAAAATCGATGAGCCTTGGTTTTCAATGTTCGTACTATACGGAACTAATACAACCCGTCAGTGTAGATATCTTAAAATGTTTCTGTGTAGGACATTTCATCGTAAATCAGAAAAGATAATCAGCTGACTGATTAATCAATTATAAGCAATAGAATTGCAGCTTTTGATTTTAAGATCCTCATTTCTCTACTAGATTTTATAAGAATGCAAAATCAAGCAACTTCAGAATGGATTCTTACGAAAAAAGCTTATTTCCCTTCTATTTTGGAATGTGAAATATTTCTTTCTATTTTATATTTGACCCAATTTTCTGTGGATTCTTCTGCGTATAGAAACTTCCAAAAGGAAGACTGATATCACGAAAATATGATGCAATTGATGGAATATCATAGTATAATGCTGGACACGTTTCTAATATTTCCAAACAGCATCTATGTAGTCTTAAAAATAACGCGTTCATAAACACTTGAGTGAGAGGACTTCTTACAGGTTTTCCAAAAATCCTTGGGTCTTGAAAAAAAAAACTTTGCTACAAATATCTTATCATTAGATCACATCCGAACTTTTATTTAGCGTATACTAATGATTGCCACTATCAAAACTTTCCCCCTATGTGTTGAAATTTGAATCACAGTCAAATTTAGGCATTTTTTGAAATCTAAATGTTTTTTTATTCTACACAAGTACTATCTTATGAAAAATTTAACTGGAATATGGATTATGAATCGATGCTAAATTTACACCATTTGAACAAGCCAATGCTATTCTATGAGAGAGATGATTTCTAATGACAATTCTTTTTAATTTTTGTTGTTAGCCTATGTTACAACCAGTACAATCACAAAAATTAGAAGTACTACCTATGTCAAAGAGCGAGAATACTCAATCAGCAGAAAACTTAGGATGGAATCTGACATCTAAGACTGATCGAAATCGTCAGCGTTGCTATCGAACTACAAATGCTCGAAAAGCTTCAACAAGGCCTCTAGCAATAGAACAATCGGAGCCTTCATTATTTGAACCGATGAGTAAGTATACGTTTTCGACGGATCTCACATGTCAAAAGTATGAAAATTGAAACTCAGTTTTCTTTTGCTTCTCTTACTCTTATTGTCAGATTAAAGGTAGCAGGTGTGCTGACTAACGTACGAGAACATACACTGTAATGTTCTAGTAACCATGAGATACGGCATGAACACCACTTCAAATTCAGGTAAAAGATATTATAAAGTCCAATAGTACTCGACTACAACAAAATAAGTCGAATTTTCCGATATAATACACCATCATGAGATCAGTATGAAAAGGTAACAAAAAGAGAGCTAATGAAAAATAACCACAGTAAAATAGAAAGGATAGAAATTAAATTGAAAAAAATTGTACTCAGAGAAGAAGGTCCAGAACAGAGATGTGCACCGCTCCTAAAAGTCGATCAGCGGCGGCGAACAATCAGAGTTAAATTTTCAAATAGTGACGGTGGTAGGGACCGCTTCTCAAGTCTTTTTAGCGTGCGGAACGGCCGCACCATATTTTGTGGAGAGAGTCGTATAGTGCGGTCGCCCGGGGTTCACTGAAGTTGTTTTTTATGATTTTTTCTTAGGTTTATTGCAACAACTTTTTTTAATCAATACTGTATAATGTATTGATCCTGTAAGCTCGTTTCAATGTAATTTAATAAGTCTAGAATTAGATCGATGTGATGGGAAAAGTTATTAGAAAATAACGCAACACTAGCAAAGAAGATGATATTTTTTACGATAATTAATTCAATATTAATATCACTGGACATCATAGATTTAAAATTTCCATTTTGATAAACGATTAAATACTGACGAATGTGCAAACAATTAATCTAGAAAATAACAAGGTTCAATATTTTTCTTCATGTATTAGCAGAGAAATACCATATGATGAGCATTATAAATGGAAAAAACGAACAACGAATAAATGAATAAGAAAGTTAATTTTCAATGATTTTATTTATCAACCAATACAGTCACAGACTAAGTTTATAGTAAAGGGGGAGATATATACAAAGCTGCTCAATAAATAGAATTATAAATTATAATGGAGAAATAAAAAGTTGAAGTCAACAATGTACCTATTTAGTATGTGTAACAAAAGGAGTAAGAAAAAAGAAACAATGTATAAATGGCACTATAGAACACCTAGTATAAAACAAACATTTTGAGGATCAAAATCCATCCGGCGAAAGATTTAAAAATGATATTTATATCAAATATGAGTACGAAGTTAATGCTTCCTTATTTATCATTACTATTTAAGAAAAAAAGGTCATCAATATTGCTTTACGATATTAAACGCAGCTTGAATTTATCGGTTTAGACTTCAGAAGACATTACCTCACAATATGGTTAAATTAAGATCATGCGACCGCTCGGGCGGTTAATGAGGTGAGGACGGCCGCTTCGCACCAGTCCCGCTCGCAAAATTCGGAAGCAGTGCGGCCGCACTCATATAAGTCATATTTCTCATAAAGGGACGGACGAATCGCACGAGCGGTGCACATCTCTGACCCAGAAAGCAAGAGTGTGTAGGAGATTTGCGAGATGATTAATGAATAGAGTAGAGCGTTGCTCTGACCATTACGCAAAAAGACTGTAAATGCGAAAGTTATTAGCAAGAAGGAGTTGCACATAGTTTCATCAGAATGTCATACGTCACTACTCATATGCTGCTAGAGCGTCGACGAATTTTTGTATCAATTTTTTGAAAAATTTTGACTCGTAGTGTCTACAGAGTAGACATCTTTTTTTGTAACCTAAATGAATCTAATCGAATTTTTTTCCTAGCCCAAAGTCCTCTCCCATTGACGATGGCATCAACCGCTGAAGCTATTGACTCGCCTCAGCATTCGAATGTTGAACTTTTACTTGAACATTTCAACAAACGGTTTAACGCCTTGCAGAACCAAATTGACGAATTAAATAGACAATTGACTCATATCAGGCATCGTTTAGCTAACATTGGATTGGATCAGAAAGAATAAAGACGATGATCGTTCCAATTTTCTTCTGCCAAGAATATCAATAACGATCAGAAGCAGTTTGACAAAGAACAAACTCACAAAAAATTCATTTTTGTGACGGGACGCATCGTCACACAATAACTTCTCTCGTAATTCAGGATTTGGGTGAGAGTATGGATGTGACCACTTCCACAGTCACACCAACACCTTCAACCAATAGCTATACCCCATTTTCCTTTTGCTCTTTACTGTTCAAAAAATATAACTTTTACAGAATAAAACTCAGACTGCATTTTTGGAAAAAGAGTGCCTCCAGATATAATTGAGTATTGTGTGCCGTTAACCTGTATGTAGCCGAATGTTAAAAAATCATGGAAGTAATCACCCACTCAAAGAGAGAAATCATGCGTTCAACCAGCTAAGTCATTATTAAATTCTGTGTAACTAACTTCAATAAAATACTGTGTGTCAGTGAACATTTCGAAACTTATTTCACTCCACCTTGCAAGTCATCCCCTCTTATAAAGATGGACTTTTTTCTTTTCAACAGCGAAAGAATGAAGAATTCATCAGATAAATCTGCTTTATGATTTGGTACATAAATATATTTTATGTTGACGGTCTCAATTTATATCTTCTTTCTCAACCGCTTCATTTTTACTGCATTGTTATGCAAGTTTTATACCTAAACTTCATCAAACATTGTGCCAAGAAAGTTTTGCGTAACATAAGCGGAAATGAATGTTGAAATACATAGCACAAAAACTTAATCCATCCTCCGAGTTTTAGATTCCGGATCTAATACTCCCAAGTAAATATTTAAATAATTATTTTATAATATAAATTTCGTAGTCAAAAAAACAAAAAAAGAGAATGTCGATATGTTTGTCACAGTCAGCGACAATTTAGACACGTTTTTGTTACAAGCTTGATAAGCTTTGTGACGCTTAAGCGGGTACTTCTAAAATCAAGCATTATATTTAAAGATGAAGTTCTCATGTATGAGTAAAGCGGCTCGATCGTGTTTCGTCTTTCAATTATGTTGCGATTGGGCTGAAAGTTTTTCCATCTCTCAACTTATAATATGCACGAGGGTGCGGATGTACGCATGAGTTTGGGTGTTCTTCCTCTTAAACTACACCAATAATCACATCCACATCCAGCCACACCCACACTCAGCTCGTTCCGGAAGATGATGCTTGATGTAAAAAATCTCGAATTGGTACGAGAAGACTGAAGGACGAAGTCGACGATGATGGTTCCGGGTTTTTGAAATCAAACGCTTTGACCAATTGCAAACTGTTTCGAGCGAGTGGAGTCGATGAAAGTCTTCGTTTTGAATCATCAGTTACTTGAACATCGATATTCATACGAAGAGAATCAATTTCTTTACCGACTGATGTCAATTCGGATTTGATATATTTGAACGACGCATTGTCGTGCTGATTCGTCGACGCAATACGTTTATCGAGCTCAGTAAGACGGCTTAGGAGAATGCTTTTGGAAATCAGTAAGTGAAATACGAAGTTCGCTGACCAGATGACCCACTTCTGCTCGTTTATGTTCTTCGATTTCATTGAGCATTTGTTCGACTTGCTTAGAAGACGATGCTGTATTGAAGCTCGATCGTCACTTTCTCAAATCATCATACGCTCGTTGCTCTACTGCGTCGATGGTCAATTGATGAAGTTTCAATCGAAATTTGTTCACATCGTCTTAGTATGACTGAATACAGTGCTTTCGATGCATTGTAACTTTCCTCTTTTCACGATTAACACAGGACACGGTAAAAAAATAGGTAAATCACAGCTGCTTGCTAAATATAAAAATATTGAAGTGCAGAAACTGTGCACATTGATATATCGCAAAACGATGACTGGTGAAGCATTCACGCGAGTCATCAAGCAGCGCATATTTGTTTGTGTAAAAAAAGTATATGTTTGTTTACGTCTATTAAATTATCATAAAGTGCAAAAAGAACTTGTAATAGTTGATGACTTTTTCTTCAAATGTCTCTTGTCTCCAGAATATAGTAAATTTGGAAGTGTTTTTACCGCAACAGTGTAACAATCTGACCATATCTACCGATATCTCATTTATAGATGTCAATTTCTGTAGAAAAGAATTTTTAATTTGCTGAGAAAACTACAGAATGAATATCAATGTAACTTGTACCCATAATTGTTCTGATTTGTTTCTTTTTGTTTTAATAACTCCAACAATTCAATTTAAACTTCAACGGTTTTTTCGTAAACAGTGCCTTGTACGATCCGTTGTTCCTATGAAGCCTCTTTTCTTTTCTCCTTAATTGAAAATATTTATTTCCATTGACCTTATGATCGATTTCATTGATTTGACTTAGAAACTTCGAAGACTTTGGATGGAATAAACAAGCATGTCAATGATTACTACCACTGTCAAGTCTACTATTTCTTTCTTCTTTCTCTCTTTATATTTGAATACTCGTATGAAGGAAGAAGAAGAATGAAAAAGAGCTTCACTTTTATCACCTTGTCAGTACCAGTAATACAATATAAAAAGAAAAAGAAAGAAAAAAAGAAATAGTAAATTTTACAGTTCTAATAATAATTCTTGTGGTTGTTTATTTTATCATAAATGTTCAAAAGGGTGTACGCGTGATTGTGGGTGTGTGGATGTAGAAACATGAACATCGGCACGGCACACTCGCACTCCACATGCATACGTACCCACATCCTACCCACCCATACCCAAAACTCTTGTAGACCATTACCTCAGTCTAGCAGGAAGCGAATTGACTGTCAATGAGCGCTACTTGTATTAAACAAAAACTAAATTGTTATGTTAACACAATTGCAAAAAAAAACTACATTAAAAGTCTAAAAAAAATACCACACAAGAGAATATATAAGAACAGTTATAGTTCTGGACTAATAATATTTTTTGTTATGCATAATACTGTTTCAGGAATCATCATCGAGACTAGCATTAATCCCAAGATGGTGGAACAAAATTTTGAATCATGTGCCAAATAATAGCTAAAAGAATAATAAACATTTGAAATCGATGTATAAATAAAGTGATTATTCTCCACATGGAATCTCTCTTAATTTTTGCAGAGAAAACCTCAAAATAAACGTTGAGAATTTTGTGACAAATAATCCATAAATGAATAATACAAGGTATGTTTCAAAAGTTTTAAAGCGATTTTTGTAAAATGCATCGTTCTTGCATTCGACAAAAGCAAACTCTTTGAAACTTTGGCAGGTTAGTACTGTAACAAGGCTATGATGTAGTATTTTTTCAATTTTCTCAATGATTTAGAGTGCAATTTATCGGTTAAATGTGATTAAGAAAAATATGTTTAGCAGCATTTAAAGCTATCCGCATCCTTTGCTTATGATCGTGATCATCTTGAAAAATTACATTTCTGCAAGCATTCAAGTCTTAAGCTGCTTTTCTTACTACAATGTTGTGAATGAAGTTTACACATTTGTCACTTGCAAAATATAGTCTTATAACGATCGCTGCCTTGTGGTCGGGCACGCTATAGTCATTTATCCATAAAAGTTGGATTACTTTGGAAATTTATCAATTTAAGTAAATAGAATATCCAAGAAATACTCCATGTTAGTTTTCTTATAGTTTTTCATCTATGAAAATAACTATAGATCTCAAACTTTATAATTATTCAGTAGTCAGAAGGAACATTAACGAAACAACGTTTTCAAAGAGTTTGCTTGTGTTAAATGCGAGAATAATGTATCATAGAATTAATTCTGGACCAGCCCTAATAGGATAAAATACTGTTACAAAAACAATATTTAATTATATTCTATCCGAGAGAAAAACAGCAGACTTAACATGATTTTATGGAACTTCATCACCATAGTTTCTACTGTTTTTCCCTCGATCTTATCTTTTTTATTCGCCGGATTTTACCCGACCAAAAAAAAGATGAATAAAAATAGATTTTCTATTCGAATAACTTACATTTCCATTCTAGTACACTATGTTCTACATCTTGATGCTCGTCAACAATATGGCCTGTAGTGGGTTCTTTGTCTAGAGAATGATATTGATTCAGAAACGGATGTGCTAAAATATAAATGTGACGTTGAAACAAAAATATGCTAAGTGGATTTCCCATGATAATTTACCTAGAGCTTCCTCGGTAGTTGGACGTTGACGAGGATCAAAAGATAAAAGACTACCAAGTAAATCAATACCTGTTATCAAAGGAAACGTAAATGAAATGAATATATTCTTGTCACTTTTGGTTCGAAATCTACCTTGTGGTGAAACACCAGATATTGGTTCGATTCTTTGTGAATCATATTGAAAACCAAACAATTGATCAAAATTTTGTCTTGGTCTCGGTCTCATGTGGCTAAGATATGTTCGAGACTCTAAAAATTTCTCTTAGATATTAGCACCTACGTTACGCTATCAGAGATATTAACTGATGACGATTGAAAAAAGATTTTCACGTTCAACATGAACGAAGAATGCTATTGTTTTTTAACTTGTCCAAAGTTTATATGTGAGATGAGAGTTTCTTTTTTTTTTAATACAAACCTTCAGCGCATACTTCATTTATTGTGTTTATATCTGGTGTACCGATTAAATCAAATATTTTATTTAATTGATCTAGATTATTTCTTCCCTGACAAACTGGTCTTAGTAATATTAATTCTGCCATTATACACCCAATAGACCATAAATCAATTTTTTCATCGTATCGTCCCCAATTAGTAATTACTTCTGGTGCACGCCACCATCTAATAAGAAAAGTTTTAATACGTTTTGAAACAAAAACAAGATTGTGGACAAACAGAGTTACAACATAACCAGTTTGAATATCTTTCGATGCAGTACAAGCTTGGTCAAAACCAAAAATCTGCAAAATAATATTCGAAGTTTCAATGAAAAGTAATATATTTTAAGATCAGATAGTATTCGATTGTGAAATACGGTGCAAACCTTTGAATACTGATTATCGACAATTCAATGTTTCATTGAAAAACGAAACAAATAGGCATTTTTGCAATCAAATGCTAAATGTCCTTTGTACGAGAAAATAACGAGTAGAGCAGAAATAATTGCGCTATTAACATTCTTAAAATCTCTTCTATACATCAACTTCATTAGTCTGATATTTTTCACCATAACATTGTCTATTCTATTCTCTACTAAAATGTATCGAACAATTTATTGCAGAATCCGATGGTGTAAGATGGCCTAAGAAATCGTGAGAAGTACCTACATGCAAGACAAAATAAGTATATTCTCTCAAATAGATCGATATTTTCTGAAATGATTTCCCAATGACTGATTTCAGCACATTTTGTATAGTTTCAAATGCGCTCTATGGCATTGTGTAGAACGTAAATTATTTGAATGTATATGTTCAACGCCAACATTAGCTTCACTGCAATCAAGCGACAACTCACAGCAAATTTTATTTGTTTTTCTTCGATTGAACAAAATAATGCTTTTTCTTTAATTGTTAAGGATCCAACTATAATAAGAACTAAACACTAGTTAACGAAATAATTTAGAAATGCCATCTAAATGGATCGAATTTGAACAGACTTTATTTTTTTCTATAAAGATGGTTAAATGGATGTGGGTATGGATGCAAAGAGTAGATTTTCGTCATCCTAACCTACACTCTGAAATACACAGAACTTTGCTTATTTTGGGCATTCTATTCAAGTNTAGGGTTGTTGGTATTCGTATTGATCTTAGTATATCAGATGTTGGTGAATATAATAGACTATATGTACACCCGCACCCTTATTAATTGGTCACTACATACATGCTTTTTCTTCTTCAAGAATGTACTTAGATTGTTTACGTGTTGTTTTTCTGAGCTGAAGAAATATGAAAACATAAGTATTTTACTGGGAATTTGTATGTTTTTCGTCGACAGGTCCACAAGGTGCTGTGGACTGTTGCAAACTCTTCGATTCTTTTAGAGAACTGGCTGTGATTGTTGCTACGTTAGTTCGGGCGTGGATTAACAAGTTTGGAAAGAAAACCAATACCCAAACACACAAGTCTTCACATGCAGCCGCAACACCCACCCATTCCCACACCTCATACTTTCGAGCTGATGATACCAACATCTCGATTAGTTCCAATTTTCTCATTGAATTTCTTGGTCGACATTTTCCTCTCTAATGAATTGCAAAGTGTAGTAATCAAGTGTATAAAAACTTTAAGAATTGGTAAGAAATATGATGCAGTTTTTCACGATAAATCGGAATCTGCTATTGCTTTCACTATCCAAAAAAATAATCAAAGATTATCAAGATGTTTTGATGAAAATGGACCTGCCATGTATTGCAAAACAACTTGAAATTTATGAATAGAATTTACATAGTTTATATCTCTTCCAAAATATGATCTAAATAAAAAGTATGTGTTATAAAAATGGTGAGCAATACAAGTTCTAAACATCTTGAAAGTTTTAATGAACATATGTGCCAAATTAGTGACAACTTGATCCGTTTTTAAACCTTACTGTGCTGATAATAAGGGCACGACCATTGTTCATCTTCTATCGGTCAACATGCAGCTATGCATTGTGACCTCATGATCGATAGTAACTTTCCAGTCACTCTATTTTCTATTTATTCTCTCCTCTGTTCATCTCATGTCTTCTGTCGTATATAAACTTGCGTTCTATGTGAAATGGATAGAACTGGAATGATTGAGTAGTGTAGTGAACATCATATACCAAGGATAGCGATTACGCTACTCTTCCAGTTTCTCTAGGTTAACGTTAATAAAATAAATACTGCAGCAGCAACGAAACACGCTATCCATCATTTTCGTTACAGCCAAGTCATCAGTAACAAAAATATTTCTTGTTATTATGACTGATGCAATGTTAGTAAGTTTCAATGTTGCCTGAAACGTTTTCCTACTATTATTTTCTTTTGACAGAACCGCTTAACGTTTCTGATCGATTCCGTACAGTATATCTATATTTGTACAAAATAGATGAATCATTTTTTCATTGTATGCATTAACATCGGTTTTCTCTCAAAATAAGTGTCATTTCTCTTGTTATATATCGCTGATTGTAGTGTTGTGGCTTCGACAACTAAATGGACGGCGATTTTAGAGTAATATATAACCAGATTTAACAATTTTATTATGAAAATATATCTAACAGAAAAAAAATTAATACAACACTTGTATATTTTTATGAGACAGTATAGTTTATTATTTCCATTTATTCCATCAATAGCTTCTCTATTATGAAACTAATCGCAGTGATATTACTTTATTTTTGTTTGCGCTGCATATTCATAATTGAAGCTCATCCTCGATTGTGATTGGTGCATTAACTTGTAAAGAAAATATGCATTCAATTTAAAATACCGAGAAAATACTGTATTAATTTCTTATTAAAGACAGGTTCGTACTATATTATATATATTATTATAATTTAGAAAGAGTAGAATATTCATTTCGAGTATATTATTGAATAGAATTATTTTTTCCCGCTTACTGGCCTATATCCGTTATTTTCACAGTGAATATTTTTTGTTTTACTTCTAGATAAAGAAAAAAAAACATACACAAAGATGGCCACTAATGATGATCATGATGAAACTGTAAAACTATCTCACCTCAAATCACTTATTGAAGAGGAAAAAATAAAACAATTAAATAATCCAAAACAAGTTTTACTTGTTCTCGAACAACTACTTATTCAAGAACAACAGCTATTGGTTGAGGCTAAAATACCAGAACAATGTGTACTTAATGACAATCGAAAACAACGTATTTTACACCGGATCACACTTCTTGAGCAAGGAAAAAACGAAACAAATGGAGGAAGAATTGAAACAAATACGGAAACAAATGCTTTCAACGAAACTAATAAAACAAATAAAAATAGAAAATGAACATTCTTCATCATCTAAAGATACATGTTCGAGTTCATTATAAAGTCGTGTTGATTTTTATAAGTTCAATGTAGATGATAAGATTTATTCATTCGATATTAACGAACTGTTAGAAGATAATAATTATTTTAATGATAATATTACAAATTATGTTGAACATTATTTAAATCATTTTTCATCATATTCAGAAATAAATGAAGAACAAATTCAATCAGAATTTGATAATTTAATGATTAATTTATTACAGACATTTAATGATTCTACATCATTGAAATATATAAGTACATCTAAATTATGTTATTTAAAAGAAAAGCGCATCATCCTAATTGCACATTTGTATTTAAAAATATAAATATCAACATTAAAACAAAGCATTCATGTTTACAAGATTTTGTTGTTTGTCTTGGTGAAGTGATACCACCACAAGTTTCTTTAACAGATAAAACAGCAATTGGAAAAACATTACAACATTTACAAATTCTATTAAATTTACAACAACGTGAAAGAATTATATGATTTTTTAACTAATTTTACACATATGACATTCTTTTTACATTAAAGCGCAAAAATTCGATCATATTATAAAGTATTATAAAAGCCAAGATTTAGAAATGTTTAATTATTTGTCTACAACATCATCATCTATTGATACGATAACAACAACTGAACAATCGAGACAAATATATTTTAATAAAGATACATGGGAAATATTTATGAGGTTTTTAACAATGAATGCCAATTTTTATGAATATACACAATTGAATATAAATCCGCTTGATGATTTACTTGGTGATAAATATAATATAAGAAGAAAATTAGGAATTGGTTTAACTGCAATGGTTTTTCTGTTAGAAAAAAATGAAGATAATTATTCAAATGATGATTTACAACACTGTGTTAGAAAAATTTTCAGAGCACATTCAAAATCAGAAGTGTTGTCAAACGAACCTAAAATAATAGAACAATTAAAACAATTCAATAATTTATTTTTTGAAGATATTCTATATTCATCACGTACAGATAACATTTGTGTATTGCTTTGTTCTTAATGTTTTCCACCTGTACAAAATCTATGGACAAAAATAGACCTTTTTTCTAAACTTGATGCAACCATAATCTACTGAACAGCGACAGAATCCAGAATAGTAATTAGAATCTTATTANTATTTACTGTTCATTGTACGATCGTAACTCATAATTATTCAAAAAATTCTTTTATACAAAGAAAGTTACTTAGCGTTGAACACGGCAAATATACGATCGTATACGAACGTCGTTTACGATGGTCGTATGGAACGGTCGTTTACGACTACCGGATAGCACCGTATTGCATCGTATACGATTGACGTATACAAACATCGTATACGATTGACGTATACAAACATCGTATACGACCATCGTAATTCGTCGTATTTTGTTTGTATACGACCGTCTACGCTCGTGCTTTTTCAACCTGGGTATATAAAGATCGGTAGCATCGAAAAGAAAGAGACTATGTGAAGAAAGTTACGTGATTTACTATTCGGCTGCTATTTTTCTGATTTACAAGACACTTTAAGTATTACCAAACACACTTTCACTTGCCGTTAGCGATGCTAGTTTTGATAAAAACAATATTGATGCTCTAATCATAATAGTTGTGCAAATATATATTGATGTGTACTTCTGTCATTGATGACTATAAATATTTTACCTTCTGAATAAATTTGATTACTCATTTGCCAAGTCATTGGTCATACACTACATTATCATCGTAAGTATTAAAAAGAATCTTTTTTATAGTAGTCAGCTATTGTCAAATACAATAGTTTTTAAGACATAACTCAATACTTTCTTTTTTACTTCACAAATAAATAACACTACGGAGTGATGAAAGTAATTGTTAATTATTGAAACAGAATAAACAGAAGAACTTGAGTCTCACCAACGACGAGGTCGAACTCGCATTGGATCAAGTGTCAAGTAGCTGATCGAGTTGCACGAATTTATTCTAGATGACATACTCTCATCTTAATGAGACATATTTAGCAATAATATGAGTGAGTTCTTTCTTATTTTTCAATAAAATTAACAATACGATCAAAGTTTTCGTTTGCCAATTCATCCGTAACAAAAATATTTCTTATTAACTATGACTGGTGCAATATTGACAAGTTTCAATGCTATCTGCAACGTTTTCCTACTATTATTTTCTTTTGATAAAATCTCTTAACGTTTCCGATGGATTTCATACAGTATATCTATATCTATAGAAAATTGATTGGTCATTTTTTCATTGTATATATTAGCATCTGTTTTCTCTGAAAATAAGTATCATTTCTCTTGTTTATATAGCGCTGGCAGTATCTATTTAAAAGTTTTTGATCTTCTTTGTAGTATTGTAGCTTCAACAACCAAATACATCATCATTTTACGCTAATATATAACCAGATTTAACATTTTTATTGTGAAAACATATCCAACAGTAAATCAATTAATATAACACTTGTATATTTTTATGAGACAACACAGTTCATCATTCTATTTATTTCATCAGGAAATCCTCTATTATTAAACTAAACACAGTGATATTTCATTTCGTAGCAGTACTTTATTTTAGTTTGCGCTATATACACATAGTTGAGGCTCGTCCTCGCTTCTGATTGGTGCATTAACTTGTAAAGAAAACATGCATTCGATTTAAAATGCTGAGATAATACTGTATTAATTTCTTATGAAAGACAGATTTATACTGTATTATATATATATAATGATAATTTAGAAAGATTAAAGTATTCATTTCAAGTATATTATTCAATAGAATTATTGTTTCCCGCTTAATGATCTATATCCGTTATTTTCACAGTGACATTTTTTTGTCTGGCTTCTAGATAAAGAAAAAAAACATACACAAAGATGGCCACAACTGATGATCATGAAGAAACTCTAGAACTATCCGAACTCAAATCACTTATTGAAGAAGAAAAAACAAAACAATCACATAATCCAGAACAGATTTTACTTTTTCTGGAATAACTACTTATTCAAGAAGAACGGCTATTGACTGAGGCAGAAATGCCAAAAGAATTCATTACTCCAGAACAATATTTACTTAATCAAGAGCGAATAATACTTATTCTAGGCCGACTTCTACTTGTTGAGAAAGAAAAAACGAAACAAATACAGGAACAAAGAAAACAAATGTTTTCAACGGAACCAGCAAAAAGAATAAAAATAGAATATGAACATTCTTCATCATCTAATGATACAAGTTCGACTTCATTATCAAGTCATCTTGATTTTGTTAAATGTAGATGGTAAGATTCATTCATTCGATATTAACCATCTGTTAAAAGATAATAATTATTATAATGATAATATTATACATGATGTTGAACATTATTTGAATCATTTTTCATCATATTCTGAAATAAATGAAGAACAAATTTAATCAGAATTTGATAATTTAATAATTAATCTATTACAAACATTTAATGATTCTACATCATTGAAATATATAAGTACATCTAAATTATGTTATTTAGAAGAAAAACATCATGCTGATTGTACATTGGTATATAAAAATGTAAATATCAACATTAAAACAAAACATTCATGTTTACAAGATTTTGTTGTTTGTCTTGGTGAAGTGAAATCACCACAAGTTTCTTTAGCAGATGAATCAGTGATTGGACAAACATTACAACATTTACAAATGCTATTAAATTTACAGAAACGTGAAAAAATCTATGGTTTTTTAACCAACTTTAAACATATAACATTTTTTTACATTGAAGCGAATGAATTCGATCATAGTATAAAGTATTATAAAAGCCAAGATTTAGAAATGTTTAATTATTTGCCTGCAACATCATCATCTATTAATACGATAACGACAACTGAACAATCGAGACAAGTATATATTAATGAAGATACATGGAAAATACTCACGAAGTTTTTAACAATGAATATCGATTTTTATGAATATACACAATTCAATATAAATCCACTTGATGATTTACTTGGTGATAAATATAACATAAGAAGAAAATTAGGAATAGGTGCAACTGCAATAGTTTTTCTGTTAGAAAAAAATGAAGATAATTATTCAAATGATGATTTGCAACACTGTGTTATAAAAATTTTTAGAAAACATTCATATTCAGAAGTGTTGTCAAACGAACTTAAAATAACAGCACAATTGAAACAATTCAATAATTCAAGCAAATTCAATTTATTTTTTGAAGATACTCTATATTCACCACCTACAGGTAACATTTGTGTATTGATTTGTTCTTAACATTTTCCACCTATGCAAAACCTATGAGCAAAAATAGGCACTTTTTTCTAGAATGAAGAAAAATGCAAAAAGAAAAAACTTAATAAGATTCTACTGTTCTGGAATTAGTCGTTGCTCAGTAGAATATGGTTGCATCAAGTTTAGAAAAAATTAACTGATTATAATAGATGAATGACTTGAAAAGTTTTTCTGGGAAAAATATTTCGAATGAAATAATATCTTTCTTCTATTGATGAAATATTATAGTGTGTTAGAGGAAAAATATCTTAAAATTTTAATCGATTGGACATATATATTTTTATTTTTAATGAAACAAAAGAAATAAAAATATGTAGATTTACTCTTATCTTTGTGTAGATAAATATAAGACTTGAAACGATTAGATTATTCGTGGAATTCTAATTTGAAGTTGAAGTAAGTTTCTTTTTATAGAGGAAAGTACATACAATAGATTGAAACGAAATATGACATAAGGAAAATGATGACTGATAAAATGTTGGATTGAAGAAAAAAAGATGGAAATAAAAGAAAAGAATCATTATTTCAAATTTAATAAGTGAAAATTCAATAAAAAAATGACTATAACCAATATGCCACTAGAACAATTACAACATTATCGTGCAAGTTATTTCAATAAATTAAACATTATAGAATCTAATTTGAACCAGATTTTGCTTTCTGTGATTCACTTGAATAAAAGGAATGGTAATATTCTAAATAAACTTAATGATTCATCATAATGATTTTTAAAAAGTTTTGTTTTTTGTTATTATGAATGAAATAGAGGAAAGATGCTTTTTTTCCACCAAAATTCTTATGATAATGGAGAATGCATACAAATTTCAGTGATATAGGATGATTTTCATGAAATAATTTGACAAAAAAAACAAATTAATAATTTCCAATAGAAACATTTTTGATGTAGGATAATAATTGCATAACATCAAGTTCAAACTTGATGAAAAAAGATTCAACTGTTGTTTTGAATGAACTATAAAGATTTTTTTTTCATAAAGACCAAGGGTATGAGTGTGGGTATATTTCTTCATTCGGAAAACTCCGCGCAGCGTTTAACCCACATCTAAACCCTTCTTATTTTTTG
>CAJNSZ010001176.1:14783-33672 GCA_905329745.1 Rotaria sp. Silwood2 | reverse complement strand
TTTTTTCGATGAAGGAGATTCAATCGATAGAGAGAATGAAGTTTCACTCAAAATTCAATCGAAAATCACATGAAAGAATGTCAAATATCTTGCTTTGCATTCTGTCAGTTATTTTTTAGAAATAAAAACACATCAGTATATTGTATGGATTTGTTGTATTATATTCCTTCATTTTATAATCACGAGAAAAGGAATAACGCAAAAAGATACGTGGGTGCATGTGTCATGATCGTATCAAAAACAGGCTCTTGTGAAAATGAGTTTTGTTATTATTTTAGCAAGTAATTATTCTTTCATGAATTTTTAAACTCATCTTTATAGAAGTATCTCATTTTAAGAAAAAAACTATGTCAAACGAAACATCACCAGTGATATTTAATCTTGAAACACCTCTTACACGTACCATCAAGCTAATTTTGTTCTCAGTTCCATTAGGACCATCGCTTTTGTGTTCATTCTACATATTCATGTGCTTTGTTCGTGAACGTAATCTGCGTCGTCGTGCCAATCACATTATGATTGCCATTATTTTGATCGATTTTCTCGAACTTATGAGTGATCTTGTTCCAATTTCACTCTCCTACTTTCATACAGGTCATGTTCACAGTCTATCAATTTGTCTCTATTGGGTTACAGGCAATTATACATTACAAGGTATTTCAAGTTGGTTAATGGCCTGGGCATCGATTGATCGATATCTTCTCATCTTTTTCTATCGTCTTCGAGATACATTTCTTCGACATGATGTTCCACTTATGAGTGTGTGTGTTTTTGTTGTTGGTTGGTATATTATTTTGACTTTCACTCATTCGTGCAGAGAAAATTGGTTTGATGGTACTCAATTTTTATGTGGTGGTCCTTGTTTTGCAAGTGATACAGTCATAGTTACTGCCGATTGGATTCTTATCGTACTCTTGCCAACACTATTGATTGTTGCATTCAATTTGCTTCTTCTCGGAAGAGTTATCTTTCAAAAATGTCGAAGACAACCGGGCTTTGAAAGAAGAGCATTTACATGGCGTAAAAATAGAAAACTACTTATTCAATTACTCGCTATTATTTTCGTCTATTTTATCACACAACTTCCTCTGGCTATTTTCTCAGTTGTCCGCCTCTTTGGTCCTGCTGACTTTCTTATCGATATCTCACTTATCTGGCTTTTCTATACTCCTTACATTATCTATATCATTATGCCTTTTGCCTATATAGCAACAACTAAAGAATGTCAAAAGCAATTGTCTGGATGGCAACATACTGTAGGAGTCACACCAACTGCACCTACTTATCAACTTAAAACACTTAGCAAAGGTGTGCAAACAAACAATGCTAATTGTCAATGAATAATGTTCATTGATATTTTGACTTTCTTGCAAATCTATTGTAATATTATGTAAAGAAAACATTCATTGTATTAATTAATAAAAGTATCAACTATTCGCACCAATTCTTTCTCTATTCAATCATCAAAATCTCTCGTTCAAACTTCTGATATTGCATAAATACATTGAAAGATACTTTTTATTGAGTTAGATTTTAGTTTCATTCTCAAAAAACAAATGTGTTCTATTTTTTTTGTCTCATTAATTTTTTCAAATATGACAACATCTTACTTATTATCTCTGGAAATGATAAGGTAACATGAATTACATTCCTTGACTTCATAGAAACTTAAATATATTCTGATTTCAATCCTGTAATAGAAAAATACTTAATAAGATTTGCAAGTCAAGTCGAAATGTGTTATGCTACATTTATTTATTTTTCTATAACAAAAACTTACGTTCACTTTCAGGAAAATGAATAATTTAGACAAAAGACAACACAATATTTTCTAATTTTTTTTTTTGTTATTAAAGATTGATGATATTTAATTTTGTCCTATTTTTCCATTTTCAGCGTTTTACTGAGAGATCTGATGAGTAATTTTCAAAAAAGCTACAAGAAGTCTTGCCAAAAGTCTCTATGTATTTTTTTTAAAGCAAATCAATAAGATACATCGAAGTTAACTGCTAAAATGAAGAGTTCTGTTACCGATTCATTTATTCCAGTAGAAATGAATTAGTCAAAATTAAACGACAAGTTTTCCGTTTGAAAAATCCACTAGAACAATAAATCTGATGAATACAACAGAATATTTATCATGAAGGTCTATCTGTGAAAAGCCTATTCATGAATCAAACTATTCAGATGACATATATTCGATATAAATTTTTGTAATAAGTACATTTGATTCTACGCGACAAATATCACGACTATGTGTGCATTTAACGATGATCAAGTAAAGCCTTCGACACATTAGAAGACTCCCGTATAATAAAAGACTGCGCCTCTAACCATTGTTTTTGTTGTTTTACTATCATGATTGTACTTTTCGTTTCTACATGTGTATTTCTAATCTTTGCCTTGAGAATATCTGCCTACTGTTTCTGACGTTCATGGTAATTTGTTCTTGAATAATTTGAAATCTAATTAACGGATGTATGTATGCGGCATGTGAAAAGCCATGCCTGTTATGATCAAGTTCAGTTATTTTTCATTTGCATTCCTCTCTTGTCAGGCACAATCAATTATAGGATTGTTTTCATAACTGAATAAACATAGCACATCTCTTATGAATAATTATCTACGCTCAAATTATCATCTAGTACTATTAAATATCGTTCATGATTATATTGATCAATAATCTGATTCAGAAAGAGATGAACAAAATATAAGTTCAATAATGAAAAGTGACCAAAAAGGATTGGTTTAGAAAGGTATGCGGAAGAACAAAAATCCTAATTTTTTTCGTATTTAATCCTATAAAATAAGAGTATTTTATGAGTGAGCTCTTTTGTCTTATGAAAAATGTTCCTAGTATAAAATGTTAATTAATCGTATTTTGTATGATTTAGTATATTTTATTATCAAAATATTTGTTTTGTGAAATGTTCTTTAGGAATTGAATATAGGACTGTTTTTGTTAACTGTATTCCTCTTTGTAACTTGTGAACTATAAGACAGAATAGGAGATCCGAGATCTTCTTAATGTGTTAATAGCTTTAAGAAAATAAAATATGGCAGTAAACATAGCCCATGAGATTGTGCTTCAATAGTTAGTGAAATTTCCAGAAATAGCTGGATATCACGCTGATGGGAACTTTGATATTAAATATTATATGATTCAAACCCATTATGACAATTCTGATTTAACTTTCAGTATTCCATCTATTTTTCAAATCGAATATTGATGTCTGTGTCTCATTCAATATCCAAATAGATCGCCATGGAAGTAAAGGCTGGCAATTTTGTATTAGAAAGAAAATTTGTCAATACGATTTTGATTATCTTATTGTCAGTACAGACTCAACTCCTGCTGTATTTGTTATTCCATGGCAAGTTAATGAATGTATTGTTGATTCATTTAGTCCTGATTCAATTACTCAAATATGTTCTGAATTTCAATAAACATACAACATGACATCCCTTCAAGAATATTCTCGAATCTAGCATCACAGTTGCATCATCTTTCTCGTGCATTCACTTGCAAGGCAATTAACCTCTGATATGTTAACTAAGATTATTGTTTATGCAATAGTATAGGTCAAAATATATGGCTAAATTTCATTTGAAATAAATCAGGTGTCGAATATGTATTCAATGCAGAAACATATGATTTCAATTATTCATACGATAAACTTCTAATGAAACAAGTCAAACTATATTCAGTTTGAACAATCTTATTTTTCAGTCACTTTTTCAAGTTCTTGTCATAGAACGATGTGCTTACCATGTGGTGCGTATATCTAGATCGATAATTTTGTTTTCTTTTTGTAGGATGTTCAGCGTATAAAATATGAAATCTGTCACCAAATTCTCATGTATTATCTTTATATGACCAGCTTCCACATGTGCTTGTCTTAGAGCTCTATCTCAAGATGCGTAACATTTGTTAATGACTCCGCATAGTTTTGATCAGATTTATTCACATATTCTTCTTGTTAGATATTTTGACAGAATTACGACAAACTGTAATAAAGTCTTACAATGAGTACGTGAGTTTAATTGGACTCGAAAGGTGATGACTCGATGACAAGTATTTTAGAACAAAGCCTTACTTACGGTCTTCTTGGACATTGATCAGCATAAGTTCCAAAATTTGCTTCCTGAAGAAAAGGAAGTGATTATATGCATACGTAAAACACAAAAGAAAACTAAAGAAAGAAAATCGAAGGTAACAGAGATCGAAACGAAGAAGAAAATCTCGATTCAATTTGATTGAATTCAGTTCATACCAAAAAAAGAGGATTCCTTCATTGTCATGCATAATCTATATATATAATGTTCACTGTCTGTCTGTTTCTCTGTGCCGGGTCAAAGGTCAAATAAGACTCTAACGGAGAGATCTCCAGGGCCTATTTTATGGGGTACTTATAGATCCTCAAGGGCTATCCTATGGGAGTACCCATAGGTCCTCCAGGGCTATCCTAAGAGGGTACCTATAGGTCCTCCAGGGCTATTCTATGACGCTATCCATAGGTCCTCCAGGGCTAATCTATCGGGTACCCATAGGTTCCAAAGTGCTATCCTATGGGGGTACCCATAGATCCTCCAGGGCTATCCTATGGGGGTACCCATAGGTCCTCAAGGGCTATCCTATAGGGATGCCCATAGGTCCTCAAGGGCTATGCTATGGGGATACCTATAGGTCCTCAAGGGCTATGCTATGGGGATACCTATAGGTCCTCCAATGCTATTCTATGGGTGGTACCCATAGGTCCTCCAGGACTACCCTATGTGGGTACCTATAGGTCCTCAAGGGCTACCCCAAGAGGGTACCTTTTGGTCCTCCTGGGCTATTCTATGAGGGTATCCATAGGTCCTTCAGGGCTATCCTATGGGGGTACCCATAAGTACTCAAAGGCTATCCTACGGGGATACCCATAGGTCCTCAAGGGCTATGCTATGGGGATACCTATAGGTCCTCCAATGCTATGCTATGGGGGTACCCATAGGTCCTTCAGGGCTATCCTATGGGGGTACCCATAAGTTCTCAAAGGCTATCCTATGGGGATACTCATAGGTCCTCAAGAGCTATCCTAGCGGGGTACTGATTGGCCATCAAGGGCTATTATATTGTGATAGCCATAGGCCCAGAAGGGAGTAACGCAATAGGGAGATAAGGCTGCAAGGAATATAAGGTTATATGGTCGAAGGCTACATGGCCTATAAAAATATATGCGATATGAGAGTATGAGGCCGTGGGGCTATCTCTCTATATACATAATATCGAGTGTCTGTATGTATTTTAAAGGATGAAAAGTTAAATGTTTGAGGTCATGCGTTAAAGTATAAAACAGCCGTGCAGTATGCACAGGTTCTCGCTAGTATGTATCAATATCTCGCATAAAATTTTACTTAAGTTTTCGTGTGTTTATGTGCTAAATCTATCGATTTGGAGAAATTCAGAAGCTTCAAACAGGAACTACAGTACATAAGTAGGACTTGGATTTTATAAAAAGAAATGTTATTTTTCTTATCCATTAGTGAAGGTAGTAGTTTCTAAATTTGCCTAATTAACCCTGCTACAGATATCATTCACTTGAAAGAAGAAGCAGATATTGTGAAAAATCAGTATAAAAATTCTAGCTTCAATCGAAGTTCAGTTTACTTGCGAGATGTGCACTGAAAATGGTAATCTCTAAACTTGGTTGGATTAATTTTACTATCTAAGAATTAGAAAACCGTGATATTTAGTTTTTCAATCAAGTTTTACAAAACCAGTTGTCATATCAATTAGCGAATCAGAATATGTGGTAGAGTAATATATTCTGAAAATTCATCATTACTTATAACTGTGCTGCTAATCATGCCATTGAAGAAGCAAATATCGGCCATAAAAAGAATAGAATTCTATTCATGTGTCGACTCAAAAAGTGCAGACGAAGCATGATCGTCATAAAAATTGTGACAGTGGCACTTTGAGTTTTTTAGTGACCTATGTTTCAAAAGAAAAAAAAATTCATGCCCGATAGAATCTGAACAGACACACTGTAACATATTTACAACAAATATGGCTAGATTCTATATTACATCGGCAATAATACTAGGATTATTTGTATATGATAGATCAATCCTGGAATGCCCATTTTCAATGTGTCAATGAGTTATCGAAAGATTTCATTATAAATGATTAATTTTAAAACAAATCATAACTTTACATTCGGTAGTGAAACTCAAAACGAAACTCAATATTATTTTTGTCTTTTCGTTAAAAACACAAAAATTCACATGATCAATTGTGGACCCAGTATTATATGTATGCGACACGCATCTATATTGCTAATCACATTCTCGTGAACGAGCGTAATTAAACGAACATCTTTCACATAGAGATATATAACTAATATTCAGGTAGTCACTAAGAGAAGATAGGAAGAAAATGATTTCAGATAATCTATACCATAAAAAGTATGTTTTTCCATTGAACTAAATTTCGATATATGTATTTCAAATATTGTTTCCTTTTCAGAATCGATAGTTTAGTTATGTAAGACTTTTGATTTGAAAAAAAGATCTTTGCGTATGGTTCAAACTATGAGGTATCTTAATTCTCTTCTGTAAACTAATATTCATATTCGTTTAATCGACCACTTAAGTAAAAAAGATGTGCTTTTTCCTTTTGTAGAATTTAGAATTTTGTCCATTGAAAGGAATCATAGTATAAGGATGTTGTTAGAGTAATATTTCATGGATAAAAGCCAAAAAAACACCTCTTCGTCCCCCACCTATTAGAAGCGGCTCCCATGATAAAAGATTTGAGTCTTCTGAATTAAGGAGTATTCATTTAAATCTTTTTAACCTTTCTTTTTTCGTTGAATAATTGCTGGATCTCGTTTATTGACGAATAAAAGCTGCGAAGGAGTAGAGAAGACAGTCATATTTTATGTACTTAAAACAGGTATATATTTTCTTCGAAGAAAGATAAAAATTCTTTTCAGCTTCCATCACTACGAGAGAAAAAGAAAGAACTAGCAATTGTTGGATGAGAGTGAGATCAATAATAAACATCATTTGTATTAGCTGTCTTATATATTTACCGAATATATAAAATATGAAGTAACAAAATCTTGTATTTCTTCTAACACTGAAGATCCAAATTTTTATAATCGTGACAGTTCTAATAACGATTCAAGTGTTTAAATTACTTCAATCATCGATGAATGTGAAAATTTAGTAATACATATATTAACACATCTTGAATTGAAATCCAAAGAAGATAATGATAATAATTTAGCTTACGAATACTCGAATCCAACTACATCATTATTGGCTTTAAGCTCGTTAGATGTTACCGAATTGAATGAGTGTCGTCAGGTAGTGCTTGTCCATTACATACGTTGCATATGTTGTTGTCAATAACAAGCTATGAAATGCAAATGACATCAATGGACAGTCAAAGAAAAACTTGATGCTATTGCGCTATCTGATAAAATGCAAAATAAGTGTGAAATTGCAAAGAAAGAACGATGCATGACTGTTCTGTTAAGAAATAGAATCAGAAATGAAGAAAATCTATTTAAAATTTACAAAAAGAAGGAGAAATTTGTTTATCTTTTTTTTTTTTTGAGATTGTTCATTCACGACAAACGGTCAAGTAAAAACAACATTCTGTTCTCTTGATGAGAAGGATCATATTTATTATTGTTTGATGACGTCAATGGATATGTATTTATTCCATTGAATGATGAAGAGATATGTTCAATCGTAAACAATTTACATTGAAATAAGTTTTTATGTATTTTCGTAATGGATTCTGGCACTGTACTATGTTTCATTTTGATCCATCAGCTGTAATATCTTGACAATCAGTGATAATGATAATGAAGAAAAAGAAGAATATCATGAATAGAAAACGATAGTTGTCAAGAATGAGAGATTACATTGATTAAACGTCATTAACAATAAACAAATGAAACAACTCAGATTAAATCAGTTGATGAAAAATTCATATATATTTGTATTGTCTGTTTCAAAATATAGTACCCTCCACTGTTTTTGAGTAACTCAAGAATGGAATCAGTTGGACATCAGTAGTTTTGATCAAGCAATAAAAGACTCCAGATGACACAAGTCTATGAAACTTCAATAGTTTTCTAATTCTTGTACCATGATTAGATAGATTAGAGCATCTCCTGCTGATCCACACAAGTGAAACTTTTATAGTTACTGTGATTCATGAAATGACTCATTTTTACTCACGTTCACTCATTTATTTATCTTCGAGTTTGAAGAATCTAAATACTGATGTCAGCACAGTTACTCAACTACGATGAATCTGTCAGTGATGATCATTTTGTGTGAAGAACGCTAAGTAAAAATGTGAGAGCATTAGTAAACTTCAGTAAAAATGTTTTATCTTTTGAATCACAGTAGCTATAAAAGTCGCGTTTGCATAGATCGGTAGGAGATATTCTGATCTATCTACTCATGATAAAAGAATCAGAAAACTATTGAAATGTCATAGGGTTTTAGTCGAATTTTACAAAGATCTAGAAAATGCAGCACCTTGAAAGTAAGATCGGTTCTGGGTTCTTTCATAGACTTTTGTCCCCCGATGTCCTCTATCGATTAGTGAAAACTGCAGATGTCTAGCTGCTTGCATTTTTTAGTTATTCAAAAACTAATGAAGAACACTATTTTGCAACGAACAATAGAATACAAATAGATTGAAATAGTAACTTAGTGTTTGAGTGAAGATTGCGTCATGTTTCTGGTCAGGTTGAAACATTGTGTTGACGAATGTAGAATCGTTATGTTAGTTCAAAACATTGCGCATATTTGAAACGTTACTTACTTGTCTCGTGATAATGGTGCTCATAATTACGAACGTAGCTTCAAAGAAAGCTGAGCTCATAATTCATTCTACGAAAATAATATCCTATCATTGAACATTTGTGTTATCAATTAGCATGAAAATTTTTGTAGTATCTCCAATCGATCACTTCGTATCAAGATGGAGCAATAAACGTGAGAATCGGCGAGACCCACCATTGTAAAAAATTGTTGCGATTAATTGTAATGGCTGTCTCTTTATCTTGGTGTAAGCACAATAGTCACATCATATACAGTGCAGTATCTTAGATGAATATTTGATATTTCAGTCTATGTTGATTATCGAACTGGACAAAGTATTCTATTTTAGACTATTCTTTTTGTTGCTTACACGCCATTATTCATTAGATAGTTTGTGTATGCTATTGACGGTACTCATTTGTTGTGTTAATTTGATTTCTATGTTGCAGGAGGACATCTGTAGGAAGTTCTATGATTATGCTACGGATATAAAAACATTATCCAAAGGCATGTTGCATTCTTGTTTATGATCAAAGTTTTTACATTCTTTTAAGATTTCACTTGTTTTAGCTGCAAATTTTTATCTTGAAGCAAGGCCACGATGCCAAATGATCGTTCTTCATATTCGACAACACCATCAACTTATTCAAGTAATCATTCTAAATTCACTAATATTTGTGAGCACAGTTTTTTCAGAAATAGACAAGAATTTTGCTTTTCGTCGAGAAAAAATATTTAGTGATAGAATAACAATGTGTTTAAAGCATCAGATGAAGGTACGATTGTTGGATCAAACTGGAAAGTCTTGGTTTTTGTTAGGGTGCACTGCTCATCTTTGTTCTCAAATATACGTTTATCGAAACAGTCGAGAGCCGATTCCGAATAATTTATACACTTTTCTTGTATGTGATTCAGGTAATTGTATTTTGACGCATTTTCGACTAGTATTCTTGCCGTTGATTCTCATTAGAATTTGGAAAAAATACATTTTATCGTTTTTTTTCGAACGCAGTCGGTAAATGCTAAATATCCGATGAACGATGCAGTGATGACACAACATTTGATGTCTGAGGATCGTCAACGAATATTATTGATACACAATATGTTCTCAATGAGGTAAATAATATTCATTAGGAACTAAAGGATACATTTAGATAGAGAATGCCCCATTTTTGTCGCCGATGGTCCGTAAATGAATGTCTACTTTGAGAAAAATGCTATCAACAGCTTTTGGAAATACTTGATTATTATTTATATCTCAAAATGTCATATAGTAAAAAACGTTCAAAACAGTGTGAAGCATACTTTAATGAAATGTGGATTCAGAACATCTCATTTCTTCTCTTTGATTTTTGTTCAGAGAAACCTGTTAAAATATACCGACTTTCAACTTTCATAGATAAATATGAACATACATCTTTTTTTGTTTTTTTTTTTTGTTTTTTGTTTTTGCGTTTTATTGTTACACTCTGAAGTGCTTACAAAATGGGGAAAAAGAAAAGGAAGGGATAGGAAGGAAGAAAACAGATGGGGTTAGGCCCCGTGATTCTCCTTGTCATAGGCGAGATCTCCTTCTCACTTTTCTTATGTTACATAATCATTCAAAAAGGGGGGGGGGCAGGGGGAATGACACACAGAATTCTATCCATACGCAAATTCAATCCATTTAATCAATAACGTTTCATGCCTGTTCATCATTTTCTTCACTCTATTTAATCTAAAGAATTGGTCTAACGAGTCTTTTTCCCTTTTCCTAACCTGACTCCAGTAAAAAAAATGTCTTCTAAAACAGTCGATCGACATAAATCTGACTTGTACATATTCCAGTCTGTTCTTAATGTATTTCTGCGCGTAGAATTTAAGTGGTTTTTCATTTGTTATTACAAATAAATCATTTACTTTTACATACGGCCACCTATGTACTATTCTGATACCCACTCCGAATTTTCTATCCAAAGCTTCATGTTGTGTCTTCGGCAGGAAAGGGTAGACAGGAAATATCCATGCCAAATGGGGAAAAACATATGCAAAGAAACATTGTCTTAATACCTGTTTCACGATCCTTCTACCTTTTTTCAGTCATATCAGTTTAGCAAGTGCCTTTCCAGCTTTTCCGAGACATTGCTCAACCGTAGGTTTAAGCGACATTTTATTCTTCCACGTAAACCCTAAGAATTTAAAGGTATTTACTATCTCTATTTTTTGCCCTTGCATATATATATTTAATTTGGGTTTTTCTACTTGAGTGTAGAAAACCTGTCCAACTGTCTTTTGCACGTTGATCGGCTGTTTCCATCTACTTGCATATTCCGCTATTCTAGTACAGACCTTCGAACCTTCTTTTTCCAAAAATTCAATTATTGAAGATACACTTCGTGTGATGGGCACCTTTACCAATATGCTTAAGTCATCTGCATAAATATATCCTGAGTGCGCATCTGCACATTGACTTAAGTCACTGTGGTACACTATAAAGAGGTAGGAGCTCAAGCTACTACCTTGTGGTAATCCAATATCAATATGGAAACTGTCTGATCTTTCCTTTCCAAAGGCGATATAAGCCTGACGGTTCTTTAACCACGATAGGGTCAGTTTCAACAACTCTAAAGGCATTCCTAGTCTAGATAATTTTACCAACAGACCAGTATGCCACACAGTGTCATACGCTTTTTTAAAATCCACATACAGAGCAAGTGTAGGCATATTCGCCGCAAGACTATTCTTTATTTCATGGTATATCGACAGAACTCTAGTACTTAAGAGTCCTCCCGGTCGAAAACCTGATTGTTCGGTCGGAACTAGATGAGCTCCTTCCGCCCAGATCCTGACCCTTTCAAGTACTACTTTTTCAAACAATTTCGAATGAGTCGGCAGGAGGGAGATCGGTCTCGTCTGATCGGTTCTCGGTACATCGGCTTTTAATTTGTTCAAAGTTACCACTTTCGCCAATTTCTAAAACTCTGGATACTGACATCTTTGTAACCAAATATTAAAACACTTCATCAGGCATTGAACATATACTGGTGGAAGTATTTTGATCATATAATTGGAAACTTCATCGTACCCGGATGATTTCTTGTTCTTCAACTTCCTAATCAACTTTTGTATTTCCAGTACAAAGATCGGTTCTAGCTTGAGCGACGTGGAAGATGTAACATCATTCACGATTAGCTTATATTCATCTTCCACTTCACAATCGTGTTTATCATCGTTGTTTATGGGGGGAGTTTTAGCTTGTTCTGTATAATAATCACAAAGCGCCCTCGTTACCTCTTGATGATCACAACTATAGTACCTAATCCAACAGCTAATTTTGATAGAGGGAGAGTTTTCGGCTTATAAATCTTCGATAGATGAGACCAGAAGGCATTTCCTCGTACATCATGGGAGTCTTGTATGGTCGAGAGAAGGCTTTTCCAATGGTCTGATTTATATTTATTTATTTCGTTTTTAACAAATCTAATCATCGTCCTTAACAACTTCCTTTAATCATCATCAACCATACCACCACTCTTTTTTCTCACTCTATAGTATTTATTCCGCACTTGTCGAACTTCTTTCAGCATAACAATTATATACGGTGGGAGGGAGGGACGATATTTATCCTTGTATCTCCACTTAGTCACTCTGTTCTTCAATGCAGCTAAAAACGAACATAATTCTGATACCAACTATCGGCATCTTGCCTGTTTGATTCATTTATCCAAAACTCTTGCAACAGACTCAACACCACCTCGAACACTTTCCAATTCACTATTGGGAAATGGCCATTTGTTAGAATACCTATTTGATCACTTTTCATGACCATAGGCCAATGGTCACTTGATCCTAATAACAAGGTTTCTGCCTTAGCATCAGCAACATTCGTAAAGATAAGGTCAATATGTCGTGCAGAGCGTTTGGATGAATATTTTGTTTCAGGTATAAAAATCAAGTTCATTTTCTCTATCCATCTTTTCAAGAGAAGACCTCTTGCATCAGTGGAAGGACTATTCCATTCATAAACTGAAGCATTAAAATCTCCAGCTAAAACCGTTCTCCCTGTTATGAAGGGTGATAATTCATCTAAATTTCGATTTTGGCAATGAGGTCAATAGACTCCGATCACCCTAACGGGTTCAGTTAGACCATCAATATCCACTATCACAGTGTTCTCTGTTTTTATATCAATTCGTGTTGCTTTAAGGTGTTTCCCTACCGCTACCACCACACCACCTTTACCATCTGTACCTCTTTGATAAAGGATATTGAAATGGGGGATAGTAAAACTGTTCCACAGTTCTCCAACTTCTGTAAAAATACAGATAGAACTGTCAGATTTAAAAATTAATTCAATTAATTCTAAAGCTCTTGTTCCCCACCCTTGAACATTATATACAAGAACGTTTAGAGGAGATTGTTGACATGACTTCGGGGTTTTTTTCTTTTCCCAGAGGTTAAAAATACTATTTAGTGTGTTTTCTGAATACCATTCACTCATAATCTCAATGATGAGTTGAACTATACTAGAAGAGAAACCCCAATCTATGACCTTTTGAATCACGGTGCCTATTACATCAAATGAAGATGAACAATGTGGAGAAGGTTGAAGGGGAAAAAACGACGAAACATGCACATTTAACAAGGAAAAGTTACTGTTACTAAACATCAGTTATTTCCATAAACTGTTCATCGTCCACCAGAACGTTTTTACCTTTGTTAATCGATGTTATTGCTATTTGATTTGTCGTTCTATTAAGAGGAATTGAAGGTGGTATTTCTGATGTTAATTCAACTTGTTGTTGTTGATGATCAATATCAACGGAAAGTGAATTAAATTTTGCTATAAGATCATCTTTAAATTCTTCAATTTGTTGAACAATCTTTTGTAGTAGGAGTTGTTAGTTTTTCTTTTCTAAAGATGCATTGATCATTTGTTACATAATATTTGCTAAAACAAAAATAGCTTGTTTATTTATAAAGGATTTTTTTTCTAATAAATCCATTTGCATAACCTGGTTATCAAGTTTTAATTCCATTTTACGTGTACTTTCTAAGACCATTTTCATTTGTGTAACAAGTTCACCTAAATGATCTGTTCCTTGAAAATGTTGTAAATTACTTGATGCGGCTTCTACACCTACCCACGCTAAACGTGGTTTATTTGTTTGTTTAGGTTTAAGTGCTGGATAATCTAATTCACCACTATCACATGTACCACCTTTATTATCCACCTTGACCTGATTTAACCGCCCATCCTTAACTGCATTATTTACTTCTTCTTTTAAAATACGACGATAATTTAAAACTACTGGGCACTCCATACTTAGAGAAGCATGAGGACCTTGACATTGAGCACATAATACTGACTTTTGACATGTATGATTAAGATTCCATAAATCTAAACATTTTCGACAGCATGGACCTACTTTACATTGATATCGAGTATGACCTAACTCCCAACAATTATTACAATAAGTCATTTTAAGACCAGGTATAAATGCAGTTATAGGTAAAATTACATGACCAATAGCTAAACGACCAATACTTAATACCTCTTCATATTCATTTTCATTTGTAAATACAAAATCTAAAATTATCTGTAGATCTAGGACGATGATAATTAATTTTTGAAAATTGTATAGCTGATTTAATTGATCTTGATATTTCCTGAGTAACGAATTCTCTTGGTAAATCAGCTGGTACATAAAGTATAACTACTGCACAGGAATCAGGCAAAGCTCGAGGTCTTTCTATTTCAATATCAATTTTGTTCATGTCTGTTGGCCACTTACAATTCCAAAGCAACAAAAAGTCCTTTTTTGTTGTAACACCAACTTTATAACGATTTTTACCTGCCGGGACCAAAAGAGAAAAATCACCAAGTGATTGAGCTGATTGTTGTTGTATCAAATGACGAATCCGTGAAGCCACTTTCATAGCAGATAGTAAATTTTGTTGTTGAGCTAGATTATCATCAAGACTAAAATGTATATAAAAACATGGTAAATTAGTAGATGTTGCATGTTTTAATTGAGTTGAAGAAAAACAAAATTGACGATCAGTTGTTAATGATGATGATGTTATTTTATCCTTAGCATAAAAATTTGTTGGTGTTAGTTCATATGGATGAGATGTTTTTGTTCGACTTTGTAATTGAAATTCAGAAGAGTTACTTTCATCTAATGGACGTCGTGGTGTTGATGATGTTTGATTACATACTGTTAATGATGGTGGAACAATTGTAATATCAGTATGTGTTTTTGTCATTTGATTATTGATCAGCTGATATTGATGTTGAGTGGACGATGATGTAATTGGCTTGTCAGTTAATCGCGACGGATGTCGTGCTGATTGTTGAAGTGGACCAGGAGATGGAATAGATGAAGAACGTGAACGATGGGTCATCTTTTTATTTCTTTGTTCATTTAGTTGTTCGTTTAATTGTTGTTTCTTGTACGTTTCAACCACAAAATGCATAAATTGAACATCACCATTCATTTGTTTCAACCAATAATCAAAATCAGCCTGTTCCTTAATTGTTTGTAAACCATCTGGCGGAACTTGTTCTGCGGCCATAGGCCCGTACAAGTAATAGAAAAGGAAAGTAAAGAAAGTATAGTCACGAAACGAAAGAAAATACGTCTTATCGCTACGCGTATAACGTGATGAGTGAGAAGTGAACAGTTGTATAATAAGAGAGATGAACTTTTGAAATTGCGAAAACAAAATGTAGAAATGATGCAACTTGTTGCACGTCGCTCATTCTTGATTCTTAATCAAATCACGAAAATTAGTCTGACGAGGGACCATATCTAAGTGTCAAATCGCTTTTGGATCGAGTATATACTCAAACGATAGACCATAATGAGTCATTAAATATCCTACAAGAATTTGGTTGTCCAGGTCTCGTGAGTCGAGATATACGATATATTACTATTAGTAGTTTAGCTGTACTACTGTACTAATTTATTCGATATCTTAACTGAACATGTTGTGATTCGGCTCAAATTCATATCAGTACTAAGTCACCCAGTATTGATCAAGATCCCAGAGTTTGAACTTAAAACATTCTTTCTTATCGAATATATGAATGTGTTTGGTACATTGGTTGATTATTAAAAAATAGCATGTGCTTTTGCTCAAAGATACAAATATGGATTCATCTTATATTTTCAGCAAGCATTAATCTCAGTGTGAGGATGCATGTAAAAATGTCAGCTCAGTTGCCGATGCTTCAATCAATGGAATAGGAAGAATACATTTGGGTGCTTTTCAATACGTGATCTGTTTCCAATAACCTATGTATGAGTTGAAACTAATTAACAAAAACGAAGAGAATAAGGTGGATCATTTAATCAGTCGAATTGAGAGTTGGTGAAAAAATATTCCATACATTATATATAGACCAAGTAACTGGATCCAATGAACGTCCATGAGGAAGAATCACCCACGGGCTATTTGCAATAGTAGTAGATATTATATATCGCAATTAAGTATTTAAATATTCAGAGCGACCATATACTCCTCTAGACACTCCTTCTTTCACTTTAGAAACCATCCTCTTTTGAGTTGCATTAGTACCCAATTATCTCTCTTTGCCGATTTCGACCATCAACAATTTTATGTAAAGAACGCAGTCAAGCAAACGAAAATTTTATTTTGGTCAGTAATATATACATGCAAGATATCAACACCTTTCAAAAATTAAGCCTCATATATCAGTGCAGTATGTTCCATATTGAAAAGCACCCAAATGTATTCTTCCTATTCTTATTAACTGAAACATCGGCAATTGAGCTGACATTTCTACATGCATCCTCACTATGAAATTAATGTGTGCTGAAAATATAAGACGAATCTATATTTGTATCTTTGAACAAAAGCATATGCTATTTTTTAATAATCAGCCAATGTATCAAATACATTCATATCTTCGATAAGAAAGAATGCTTTAAGTTCAAACTCTTTAATCTTGATCAGTACTGACTGACTTAATACTGATATAAATTTGAGCCGAATCACAACATGTTCAGTCAATATATCGAATAAATTAGTACACTAGTACAGCTAAACTACTAATAGTAATAATCGTATATCTCGACTCACGAGACCTGGAAAACCAAATCCTTGTAGGATATTTAATAACTCATTATGGTCTATCGTTTGAGTATATACTCGATTCAAAAGCAATTTGACACCTAGATATGGTCCCTCGTCAGTCATTGCAATCTGATGTTCGTCGGCAGGCGCATTGTAAATCATTAGATAGGTAGAAGTCGTAAAGTATTTGAGATAATCTTTCGTATGACGAAGAACTTGCTCACCTGTAGTTGACATGGTTTTGGATGATAGTTTGAGATACAGAAGAAGAAAGGTTTAATGTAAGATGAAGAGAGAATTCGGGCTGTTTTATAGAATGAAGTGACAAAATCTTGTACAAAAAGACGGATGAATCAAACTAGGAAGTCCAAAAAATACGCCGTAACGTAAGTACGAAATACACAAAAAACACTTGTGTGTTGCAAACACTTTGGCAATGTTGATATGGTACTTGATTATGATTCAAAGTTGGAAATTTCACTAAATAATGTTTGCATTCACCTAACTGTACTTCGACATTGAAGTAAAAGAAATTGCGGCTGTTTCATCTCCCTACACTCGTTCTATTCCTCAAGTATCCTGTACGAGGCACACGCTCAATGATGAGCAGCCAAGATTGTTGCTTCTTCAGTCCACATTTTCCACATGTGAATTGAGATACCGACTTGAACTCATTTTCATTATTTTCAATGAAGAAAATGTAAGAATTTCGTATTGATATTCTTTTTATTTATCAATTTATGATTAATAAACAGTTGAGAGGAACGGAAATAGTTCACTTTTTCCTTATTTTTCTTCTATATCACTTGACATATTAAGAAGAAAAAAGTTGCATATAAAAGACGTTCTAATTCTTCTTCTCTTTTTATTCTCTAGATCGATTATTATCGACCATGTTGAAACCCATCAATAAGAAGCACTTACTGAATACTGTTGAAAATGAGTTATGTCTTCTCGAGGCAGCCTGTCGACATGTAATGTCAACGATCCGCATTGTCCAGTATCGAATGCACAAGCCAATGGTTAGGACATTATTTTTAGTAGAACTTACTTGAAAGCTACCTATGTAACGGTTGAAGTGTTTAATGAAACCATCAAACGACGTGTCTGATTAATAGAAGTAGGTGATCTATTTTTACTTGCCATGATTCAAAGTGAGACGTTTTATTGTGCTTATGAAGAAAAAGTTTTGTGTTTGCCATTTCATGAAACTAAAGTCGAATAAGTTTTGTTTTAGACGAGTGATTTGATTAATATTCATATTGATAACCTAAATACGACGGTGAATGATAAGCAACGCAATACAGTATCAGATTTCGATGGGAAAATGGTAATACATGCATACAAAACTATTCAATAAATACCATGATTCTGAATATTGACTCACACTACAACAATCTTAGATACTTGACAATTTATTCAAGAGAAATAAACGAAATCTATTGAATAGCCTTCTCATATTCAGGCTTGTAATATTTCTCAATTTCTCACTGCAGTTTTTATTTTTAACTTCCACAGAAAAAAAACTAGTTTATAATTCCATGTGAACAATTATATTTCAAAACTTTGTACATGAATATGTGCTTCGGCGAATTTTTCTTTCATCTTTTAACGTTGTTTTTACCGGCTGCTTCGGCTAGCACTAAATTGACGAATGCAAAACATGATTATAGCCATGTAGATGCCTTTTCCATCGCACCATAAACAGTGAAGAGAAAAAAAACGATAAAGCCATGTGATAGAATAGAACAATCGTCATCGTCGAGAAGCTACTAGAATCTTTGAGAAGCCCTTTAGAACAGAATAAGAATTGGTATACTGGTTTTTATCAGCTCTCTTTCTTTTTTCAAACGCGCACATATGCGCTATTCTTTTCTTCTCGTTCGTGTCGGCTAAAAGAAATAACCAGTAAGGATCGGTATATAAATTACAGCTCTGATCCTTTTCATTATGACATTATTTATACTTATTT
>CAJNSZ010001176.1:0-14685 GCA_905329745.1 Rotaria sp. Silwood2 | reverse complement strand
ACTCGCACTTGTCGCGTTGCGGAAAATCCTGCCTCCTCTCGCTTCGTGGCGAGACGGAGAAACTCGACGAGCCTGAGATCTCTGGGCTATAGCTCTTTATTCACACAGGGTATGCATGATGGCATAGTTCCTTTCAGTAGAGGATTAGCGACGTTTGCGTCGCGTTACTTGTTATTATACATTCCATTATACTATCTTAATTATATTCCATATTATATCTTAGCTGTTAATTATTAAAAAACAAAAAAAAAGTCTTTTCACATTGATTATTAATAAATAAATAAATCACTTATTATATTAATGGATTTGTTTTAGATCGAGATAATGTTATTTTTTTAAATTTTTATTCAATGAAATCGACTATTTTTACAAGTCGAATTCGTCGTTATTTATTTCGTAAGTTACTTTTAAAATTAATTCTATATATTTATTAATTAATAAAATCAATAGATATCATTCTCTAAATATAATTATTAACATTGATTTCTTACTATCATTGTTAAAAATGATTGTTTCTTATTTGTGAAATAATAATCGGTGAGAATAATAATCATTTAAAAAAAGTTTTTATTCGATCGACTTTATCAATACATAGAAATTGAAACGACAACAAATATATTTATCTTAAATATAATTGATAGAATAAAATTTTAACTTAATTAGACATTCAAAATTACTTTAATAATTCAAACCATTTTATTTTTATTTTCGATATAAACTGTCAACAAGAAAAAAAAACTCGAATATCATTCATTTACATTGTTTACATAATAAGAATAATATTATTGTTTCATCTTCTATTTGCATTTATATCTGATGAAATTATCTCAAATTAAAATTTAAAAAGTAAAAAATTTATCTTGATCAATTTGTTTTTCTACGATATTTTCAATGCGATTCGATCAATAGTCTATGTCACTTCCTCGTATTTACTTCATATTTAATTAAATAATATGTATAACATCAACGAATATAACTATGTGGATCTTCGTCAAATTGCTAATGTCACTCTGCTTCTTTCTCTATTTATCCTCTTGACTAATTCAATTAATCTGACACATAACGGACTGAAACTAATCGAGATAAAATGATCTATCCATTGACACAAATCACATTGAGAAGAGCATGTTGAAAACTATAGTTAAGAAAGTAGCATCCATAGCCAGCTGATTGCCAATCATCCTTACATGGATACATGATAGAACATTTATCATTGATTGAATGAATTCAATAAAGCTAAAACATTTGATTAACTTAAGTTGTAGACTAAAAGAAAAATCGAGCTAGAAAATATTTCTTTTTTAAATTTATATTTCTTATTTTTATATAAAAAGTTTATTTATCCTTATATCATAAAGATAAATTAGAGATTATCAAATATCTCATATAGATAAAACGAATGTGTATACCAATGTAGATCTTCACTTTATTTCATAATGATTCTTATCCGAAAAAAGAAAAGAAAAGACGTTAGTATTTACAAAAAGATTGATTTTGTTCTAACTAAAGCCAGCTTCTTTGTTTTGATCAAAATTTAAAATATTTGAATATGTATCTATCTTAGATTTTAATTTTCTTATGAATTTAATCTTTATTGAAGAGAAATAGGAAGCGCAAATATGATTATATTAGTACTATCTTCTAACAAATCTATTATAAAGAAATATCTTATTTCTTTCTTTTTTATAGAGCATCAATATAAATAATCACTTTCTAAAACAAAAAATCATTTAATCATCTGTATTTTCGAATACATAATTTAATAATTCTTCTGCACTAAACACTAATATCTTCCTAAATCGAAAATATAACCGTTTAAAATATTACTACTTGATAATAACTAACTGTCTGTTTAAAGAAAATCGATGTTCTATTATATTTATTTTTTATACTTTTTTATGAAAACATTGATATTTTCGAGAACACCAGGTATTGCACAGTTCATCAGTATCCAACTTAATTGTTCAATTATTAATGTATCTTTTTTATAAAGTTTCGATCAATTAATAAAATTGATTTAGTATTGTATCGTCGTGATTGGGTGACATATAGTTATTCTAACTTATATATATGTTGTTCGTTAATTATCTCAATCATTAAGAATAGAATAAGAATAAGAAGACGAAAATAATATCATTATTATTACCGGAAAGCATAAATAATTTATTTAATATAAAATAATTTCTTTTGTCAAATAGAAAATTTTATTTAAATATCTTTGAAAATTTATAAAAAAAGAATAATAGAAAATTTCTTCGAATTAAATATTGAAATTTTTTAATATTGTTTTATCTATTTATTCTCCTTTGAATTAAAGAAAAGTCCTCTAGAATGATAGAAAAGTTCACCGAAAGTCCGCTGAGTAATATTAAAGGTCCTATGGGAAATCGAAAAGTCCTCTGAGAGTAGAAGTGTGTTAGAATATCTTGAATTAAGTTGTCCGAGAAGTAAAGTCCGTTTAGCTACCTAGCGGACCTTTGGTAAAGTGGACATTTTTCAGATCTTTGACAGTCCTCTAAAGGAGAAGTGTTTAGAAGAGAGCGTATGTGTACAGCAATGTCACGATAGAACTGCAGAAAAGTAGAAAAAGAATGCGAATCTATGTAACATCTCTAACCGATCATACTTAATTGTATGAAAATAGCTGGATTTTATGGTCCAATCTGCTAAAGAAGAATATTGGCTTAAGATCAAGTCAAAATTAGTTACGAAGTCGTTCTGACCTAGAAAGCGGTTCAGACTTGTGAGCTTCATAACCAAAACCATACCTTCTAGAAAGTACGAAGGAACTAAATTTTTTAGAAAAAGTTTTAAAACTCTGGAAAGGGACTGAATTCAAGCCAAGTACACCATATTAGATAATCTGAAGAGTTATACCGTTTCCTTGAAGAAAGGATTTTATATTTGTTAGCAGACCTTTCCACTGAAGGTGGCCATTGTCAAAATTACTGCTCACTAAGGCGACGTTTTACGCACAGAAGATCTTTCTACATCTTTCCAAATATTCAAAAGATCTGACAACGTACTTATTTTGCTGATCTTTTAAGAGTCACAAAAAGGAACAACTTCAACAATAAGAGTCGTTAGAACTGTAATAATCCACATTGGCGGTAACTTTTGGTGAAAGACAAAATTTTGAGAAATGGTGGATCTAGCACCAAGATAAATACTCACTATTTAACAACATTTAAAAGTCAGGCATTTTCAGTTAAAGGAAGGCATAAAATTGAGACGATTTCAACAAAAGAAGCCAAAACTTATCTTTATCATGTTACCTAAGAACAAGTTGCAAGTATTAAGAGTTTTCGATTGAACGCAGAACATAGAGCACTGACAAATTAAAGATTCTCAGACAGCTTAGGATTCATTTTAACCTCATAGAAGTATTTGGATGTAGACAACATCGAACAGAGGGCTTTTCCACAGTTAATCATTGTAAATCACTTTGTTACGAGAAGAACAGAAAAGCAAGCCAAAGTCACTTGGGTCGGCTTTTCAGCTTTCAGAGATGTTCACAGATCCAAATACTTTTTTTTTTGGTTTCTGCGTTTATTGTTACACTCTGAAGTGCTTACAAAAGAAAAAAGGGGAAAAGGGAATAGACAGAGAGAAAAAAGGAGAAAAGAAAAGAAGGGAAAGAGAAGAGAAGGAAAAGAAACCAGAAAAATAAAAGGAGGTTAGGCTCCGTGATTCTCCTTGTCGTAGGCGAGGTCTCCTTCTCTTTTCCTTTCATTGTATAGTTGTTCAGGGGGGGGGGGGAGGATAGTGACACACAGTTTTTATCCATACGCAAAGTCAATCCAATCGATTAATAATATTTTATGCTGATTTATCATTTTCTTCACTCTATTTAATCTGAAGAATTGTCCTAATGAGTCATTTTCCGTTTTCCTAAAATGATCCCAATAGAAAATGTCTTCTACAAAGTTTGATCGACACAAATCTGATTTGTACATATTCTCCAGTCTTTTCTTAATATATTTCTGCGCGTAGAATGTGAGTGGTTTTTCATTTGTTACCACTAATAAATCATTTGCTTTTGCATAGGGACACCTATGTACTATTCTAAAAACCACTCGAAATTTTCTATCCAGGGCATCTCGTTGTGTCTTCGGAAAAAGGGGATAGACAGGAAATATCCATGCCAGATGAGGCAAGACATATGCAAAGAAACATTGTCTTAGAACTTGTTTCGTAACCTTTCTACCTTTTTTCAGCCATTTCAGTTTAGCGAGCGCCTTTTCAGCTTTTTCAAGACATAGATCCACCGTAGGTTTAAGCGACATTTTATTCGTCCATGTAAATCCTAAATATTTAAAGGCATTTACTATCTCTATTTTTTGTCCTTGCATATATATATTTAGTTGAGGCTTTTTTACTTGTGTGTAGAAAACCTGTCCAACTGTCTTTTGCACATTGATCGGTTGTTTCCATTTATTTGCATATTCCGCTATTCTAGTACAGACTTTCGACCCTTCTTTTTCCAGGAATTCAATTGTTGAGGATAGTTTCCTCATAATGGGCGCCTTTACCAAAATGCTCAAGTCATCAGCGTAAATATGTCCACAGTGTGCACCTGTACATTGATTTAAATCACTATGGTACACTATAAAGAGGTAGGGGCTCAGACTAATACCTTGTGGTAACCCAATATCAATATGAAAACTGTCTGATCTTTCCTTTCCGAAGGAAATATAAGCCTGACGATTCTTTAACCACGATAGTGTCATTTTCAACAACTCTAAAGGCATACCTAGCCTAGATAATTTTATCAAAAGGCCAGCATGCCACACAGTGTCATACGCTTTTTTAAAATCCACATATAGAGCAAGCGTAGGCATATTCGCCGCCAGACTGTTCTTTATTTCCTGGTAAATCGACAGAACTCTAGTACTTAAAAGTCCTCCCGAGCGAAACCCTGATTGTTCGGCCGGGACTAACTGGGCTCCTTCCGCCCAGATCCTGACCCTTTCAAGTACTACTTTCTCAAATAATTTCGAATGAGTCGGCAGGAGAGAGATTGGTCTCGTCTGATCGGTTCTTGGTACACCAGCTTTTAATTTGTTCAAGGTTACTACTTTCGCTAATTTCCAAAACTCTGGGTACTGACATCTTTGTAACCAGGAATTAAAACACTTCGTAAGGCATCGAACATATGCTGGTGGAAGTAATCTGATCATATAATTGGAAACTTCATCGTACCCGGATGATTTCTTATTTTTCAATTTCCTAATCAACTTTTGCATTTCTAGTACCGAGATTGGTTCTAGCTGGAGCGAAGCGGAAGCTGTGACATCACTCACGATATCTTTATACTCCTCTTCCACTTCACGGTCGTGCTTATCTTCCCTGTTTATAGGGGGAGTTTTAGCTTATTCTGTGTAATATTCACAGAGTGCTCTTGTTATCTCTTGATGATTCACTACAGTACCTAATCCAACAGCTAGTTTTGATAGAGGGAGTGTTTTCGGTTTATAAATCTTTGCTAGGTGAGACCAGAAGGTATTCCCTCGTTTATCATGTGACTCTTGTATGGTCGAGAGAAAGCTTTCCCAACGGTCTGAGTTATATTTATTTATCTCTTTTTTAATCACTCTAGTCATCATTCTTAACAACTTTCTGTAATCATCATCCACCATGCCACCACTCTCTTTCCTCACTCTATAGTATTTATTCCGCACTTGTCGAACTTCCTTCAGCATACCAATTATATACTGTGGAAGGGAAGGGCGATATTTATCTTTGTTTTTCCGCTTAGTCACTCTGTTCTTCAAGGCAGCTAAAAAACGAACGTAGTGCTGATACCAGCTATCGGCATCTTGTCTGTTTGATTCCTTTATCCAAAATTCTTCCAACAGACTTAATACCACCTCAAACACTTTCCAATTCACTACTGGGAATTGGCCATTTGTTTGAAAACCTATTTGGTCACTTTTGATGACCATAGGCCAATGATCACTGGATCCTAATAAGAAAGTTTCTCCCTTCGCATCGACAACATTCGTAAAAATAAGGTCAATATGTCGTGCAGAGCGTTTAGACGAATTTTTTGTTCCAGGTATAAAACACAAGTTCATCTTCTCTACCCATCTTTTCAACAGAAGATCTCTTGCATCTGTGGAAAGACTATTCCATTCATAAACGGAAGCATTAAAATCTCCAGCTAGAACCGTTCTTCCTGTTATGAAAGATGATAATTCATCTAAATTTCGGTTCTGGCAATGAGGCCAATACACTCCGATCACCCTAACTGATTCAGTTAAGCCATCAACATCCACTATCACAGTGTTCTCTGTTTTTATATCTATTCGTGTTGCTTTAAGGTGTTTTCCTACCGCTACCACCACACCACCTTTACTATTTGTACCCCTCTGATAAAAGGTATTGAAGTGGGGAATACTAAAACTATTCCATAGCTCTCCGAGTTCTGTAAAAATACAGATAGAACTGTCAGATTTAAAAATTAAGTCGATTGATTCTAAGGCTCTTGTTCCCCACCTTTGAACATTATATATAAGAACATTTAGAGGAGATTGTAGACAAGGTTTCGGAGTTTTTTTCTTTTCCCAAAGGTTAAAAATACCGTTTAGCGTATTCCCTGAATACTATTCACTCATAATCTCAATGACCAGTTGTACTATACTAGAAGAGAAACCCCAACCTATGACCTTCTTAATCACGGTGCCTATTACATCAATCGAAGACGAAAGTGGATAAGGTAGAGAGGGAAAAAAAGGAGAAACATGAACATTTAACAAGGGAAAAGTACTGTTACTAGCCATTGGTTATTTCCATCAACTGCTCATCTTCCACCAGAACGTTTTTACCTTTGTTAGTTGGTAATGTTTTTGTTTGATCTGTGGGTCTATTAAGGGGAATTGGAGGTGGAGTTGCTGATGTTGATTTAGATTGTTGTTGTTGATGATCAGTATCAATGGAGAGAGAATTAAGTTTTCCTATAAAATCGTCTTTAAAATCTTCAAGTTGTTGAACGATCTTTTGTAGTAGGAGTTGCTTGTTTTTCTTTTCTAAAGATGCATTGATCATTTGTTGCATAGTATTTGCTAAAACAAGAATAGCTTGTTTATTTATAAAGGATTTTTTTTTCTAATAAATCCATTTGCATGACCTGGTTATCAAGTTTTGATTCCATTATACGTGTACCTTCTAAGACCATTTTCACCTGTGTAACGAGTTCACCTAATTGGTCTGTTCCTTGAAAATTTTGTAAATTACTTGGTGCTGCTTGTTCCTTTACCCAAGCTAAACGTGGTTTGTTTGTTTGTTTGTTTGTTTAAGACTTAGTGCTGGATAATCTAAATCTCCAATATTACATTTACCACCTTTATTTTCCACCTTGACCGGGTTTAGCCACCCATACTTAACTGCATTGTTAACTTCCTCTTTTAAAGTACGACGATAATGTAAAACTACTGGACATTCCATACTAAGAGATCCATGATGGCCTTGACATTGAGCACATAATACTGCTTTTTGACATATATGATTATCATTCCATAAATCTAAACATTTTCGACAACGTGGACTTATTTTACATTGATATCGAGTATGACCTAACGCCCAACAGTTATTGCAATAAGTCATTTTAAGACCAGGTATTAATGCAGTTATTGGTAAAAGTACATGACCAATAGCTAAACGGCCAGTACTTAATACCTCTTCATATTCATTTTCATCTGTGATACAAAATCTAAAATCAAATGTTGATCTAGGGCGATGATAATTAATTTTTGAAAATTGTATGGCTGATTTTATAGATCTTGATATTTCCTGAGTAACGAATTCCTTTGGTAAATCAGTTGGTACATAGCGTAAAACTACTGCACAGGAATCAGGTAAGACTCTAGGTCTTTCTACTTCAATATCAATTTTATTCATATCTTTCGGCCACTTACAGTTCCAAAGCAACAAAAAGTCCTTTTTTGTAGTAACACCAACTTTATAACGATTTTTACCTGCTGGGACCAGAAGAGAAAAGTCACCAAATGATTGAGCTGATTGTTGTTGTATCAAATGACGAATCCACGAAACCACTTCCATGGCAGATGGTAATTTTTGTTGTTGAACACGATCATCATCAAGACAAAATTTTATATAAAAACATGATAAATTATTAGATATTGCATATTTTAATTGAGCTGGAGAGAAAATAAATTGACGATCAGTTGTTAATGATGATGATGATGTTATTTTATTATTAGAATTAAATTTAATATTAGTATTAGTTGGTGTTGATTCATGTGGACGAGGTTTTTTGTTCAACTTTGTGATTGAAATTCAAAGGAGTTACTTTCATCTAATGGACGTCGTGGTGTTGATGATGTTTGATTATATGCTATTAATGATGGTGGAGCAATTGTAATATCAGTATTTGTTTTTGTCAATTGATTATTGATTAGCTGATAGTTTTAATATTATACGAACAAATACAGTGAGTATAGTCAAATGATTTTTCTAATTTATACATTAAAAAAAATATGCCACAAATTAACCTAAGGAAATACTTGAGTAATATAAATATCAACAAAAGCGTATGATCGTATATATGATATTATTTTGTGTGTAACATTGATACACGATGATAAGACTCATATATCATGAAAATGACATTTGTCAGGGATAAAAAATACACCATCTACTATCTATAGTTATCATGGGCTTATATAGAATCAGAAACACGACCTTCTTCTATCTATTATTATTATTTTCAGATGTTGATTATATTTATTTTTATCTTTATTATTTATGCTCCTATTCAAATTGTATATAGTTCTGATTTTTCTTCATCTCAATTCGACATAAAAAATGGTGGTTATGCTTTACATGCTCTTCAACGTCTTTTAAATTTTTTTGAATCTGATGCTAATAATCTAAATCTTGATGGGTTATATGGTTTACGTATAGCACAAGGTCAATTAAGTGTTCTTCAACAAAATTTAAGATCAAGAATCAATAAAAAAATTTATTTAACTGATCGAAATAATATTATTAATTCATTATTAACACAAATGGAACGCATAGCAAATGTAAGTTTGCAGAGAATAGCACAAGAGGCATCGTCATATTTACATCGATTTTATCTACTTGTCCATCATCCATTTGTAATTGATTATCAATCGAGAAAAATCAATAAAAATTTAATTGAACAGGATGAAAGAAATTCAAATTTTGATGAAACAGAATCTAATCAATGCTTTGCTGAGTTACTTGGTAAATTCAGAAAAAACAGAAAACATTTTATTTGATTGAAGTATATTTCTTTTTTATTTTAGGTTCCAGTGATGGTTCAAATTCAATTAAATGTTTTGTTAGTGAACGATGCTGGAATATGATGACATCTCCAAAAGAAGAAGATTATCGTATAACACATCAATTACTATGGTTTTTAATTGCAAAAAATATCGGTTGTATACATCAAGAAGCAGCTAATAAAAAATTCAATGATTTGGAAGATTATTTCTGTGCAAATATATATGACGATGCTAAAACCAATTTACACAATAATTTTAATCAAGATTTATTTATTGAACAAGTATTACTTTGTTCAATGATTGGTTATGAAGACTTTTTACGTCTTGATTGGTTTAATACAATATTAACGTGGCAACATCCAGTCTTTGGTTGTTTTAGTGGTGCATCAGAAACTATTCGATTTCATCGTATAATACAACGACGTTTATTAGTGGAACAACAAATGAATAATGGATGTTTATCACATAAAAGTGGTTTGGCAGCAGGATTGTTAGGTATTTATTCACGAATTTTTTTGCAATAAAATAGAACATAATTATCAGCTAATTGGTGAAGGTGGTTCTACTACCAAAAATATGATAGTTAATTGCTGGATTTTGTTTTATTTTTTTTTATGCTTGATTCGATGTCGAAATTTTTTACAACTGTTATACAGAAATAAAATATTAAACTATAGAACATTTTAAAAAAGCTAAGATATATTTAAACTTTCTTTCAACGTTACAATTGATCAAATGAACCTCGTCTCGATTGGAAAGTAATTTAACATTTTGGAGAAATGCTCTCTTGATTATAGTATGATAGCCATATCAGTTAATTGTCGCTTATATGTTGAAGTAGGCCAAAATCTATGAGTGTAAATTCTAAATCTACAATACGCCATTGATAGTTCTAGAATAGTTGCTCATTAAATCAGTTAAAAGATGGTCTTCTCACACGTCGTTATAATCATATTGTAGAAGTCATTATGAGAAAACACATGAATGTCATTGGTCAACATAGTGAACACTATTTGAAATTAAACTACAGAAAAAAATATAATATAATGGTAATGTTTATTCGGACAACTTTCTTCAATGTAGGATATTTGAACAGAAAACAGATAGCTTGTGAAAGTAATCGCTGCAAAAATGATTATAAATTGGATGACTACTTTAGAGGGCTTTCTACATCTGACAACAGTTATTAGATTTTAAATGGACGTAAGTAATATGTTGTTTTTGTCCTATAATATATATATATATACCAATGGAATAGTTGGTATGAAACATGTATTTTCGACTACTGCTAACTTTGTTAAAGCAACCCAACAGGAATACATTACATAGAAAAAGTAAAACATTTGGTCTAAAAGTTTTATGATACCATCCACTATTACTGGAGCCTACACGAAATTTTGTTAGTTACATTGGACTGAATCAAATTTGTTCTATTCGAGTATCGATTAATTGTTTATTAAGTTATTCAATTTTATCATAAATTATTCCTTATTTTGGTGTTAATATAATCAAAATTACAATAAATTCTCATGAAAAAAAAACAATAAAGTATTCTTTCTTTTGTGTGCCATCACGATTCGAAGATGAAATTATTATTTCAGTCATCATTATTTACAAAGATTCAGTTGTATTGAAAAACGAAATAAAGCATGTATTACTGTATGTAATTTTATTCAAGTAGGCGGTGTAAGTACTTTTCTTCTTGACATCACGTAGAGACATTAAGTGCATAAGAATAATTGTCAAGTCTTTCTCTCTTTCACTTTTTTCTATATTCAATCGATATATACCAATACTGAATGTCGAAGAAAAACAACACTTCTCGTTTTTTTTTTTTTTATGTTGAACATTGATTTTCTTTTTCAAAACTAAATCAATGACAACAATCAATAATGAACATGAACAACTTGTTTCAATGGTAAATCAACTTATGAATGAACGTGAAATATTATATCGAGAAAATGAATATTTAAAGGCTAAATTAAATGAATCAATATTAATTGAAACAATTCAAGAAATGAAAAAAGAACGATATTTTTTATTGAAATTATTATCAAATTTAACAATAAATAATAATCAAGATGAACAATCACAATATATGAAAAAGAATATGACAGAAAAGTAAATCAAACTGTTCTCTCATTTTGCTTCTACGCAACACTTTTTTTGGAATATCGGAGAAATGTATAATTTCGAAGTACGGAAAAATCATGGTCTATTTAGTAAAAGAAGAAATGAACTCTATCATCTTGTATTTGAATAGAATAGGTTTATATATTTTTGCAAAAAAGTATTCCATAATTCGTTATTTATGGATTTAATATTCTTCTGCAAACATCATAAAAGAGTCTGGATCTTCTATTGTGAACTTCTGTCTATAAAGAATCGAATATATTGATTAGGTTTCAAATACACAACATAAATTCAAAAATCAACTACAATTAATTGTCCATTTTTTTTAACTTCTCTTTCTTGTCATTATAATAATCATCATTGTCTTTGAATTCTGATTGATGATATATTGATATATGTATGAACTCATTTTCATATTCATCAGTGTTCGAAGTAATTTCAAGATTTAAGTCATCGTTAGAATTATCACTACTATCAAACTTAGGATGTTTAAACAATAAATTCTTTCACAAAACTTTTGTCTTCTAATATGTCGGAGGTAGTTTCTTTATTTATCAGATACATTGTGAATAATTCATTTTTCTTTAAGTGATACTGATTTTCTTCAGTCAACTTATTATCCAACATTCAGTAGTAAAGCAACTCATTATAATACTTCATTAGCTGAACAAAATTCAACTATTTCACATCATGGTTCATCTGTAGCAAATAATCAGGGTGTGGGTGTGTTAAAGATTTTTTGAAAAATAAAAATTAATCAAATAGCTAGCAAGACCGGTTTCGATAAGTGCTAAAAGTTTATACTTATCAATTGCATTATGATTAATATGATGTTAAAAATTAACAAAATCTCCTATTATGATTAAATAATATAATAGAGAACTCAAGACTCGAAATTCAGAGCATCACACGACGCGTTTCGTCCTTGCTTAAGGGACTCGTCAGGCATGTTTAGAACTTCATAATTACATGCAAGTCATAACTCATCNAGCTAAAACCGTTCTCCCTGTTATGAAGGGTGATAATTCATCTAAATTTCGATTTTGGCAATGAGGCCAATAGACTCCGATCACCCTAACTGGTTCAGTTAGACCATCAATATCCACTATCACAGTGTTCTCTGTTTTTATATCAATTCGTGTTGCTTTAAGGTGTTTTCCTATCGCTACCACCACACCACCTTTACCATTTGTACCTCTTTGATAAAGGATATTGAAATGGGGGATAGTAAAACTGTTCCACAGTTCTCCAACTTCTGTAAAAATACAGATAGAACTGTCAGATTTAAAAATTAATTCAATTGATTCTAAAGCTCTTGTTTTCCACCCTTGAACATTATATACAAGAATATTTAGAGGAGATTGTTGACATGACTTCGGGGTTTTTTCTTTTTCCAGAGATTAAGAATGCCATTTAATGTGTTTTCTGAATACCATTCACTCATAATCTCAATGATGAGTTGAACTATACTAGAAGAGAAATCCCAATCTATGACCTTTTGAATCACGGTGCCTATTACATCAAATGAAGATGAACAATGTGGAGAAGGTTGAAGGGGAAGACACGACGAAACATGCACATTTAACAAGGAAAAGTTACTGTTACTAAACATCAGTTATTTCCATCAACTGTGCATCGTCCACCAGAACATTTTTACCTTTGTTAATCGATGTTATTGCTGTTTGATTTGTCGTTCTATTAAGAGGAATTGAAGGTGGTATTTCTGATGTTAATTCAACTTGTTGTTGTTGATGATCAATATAAACAGAAAGTGAATTAAATTTTGCTATAAGATCATCTTTAAATTCTTCAATTTGTTTAACAATCTTTTGTAGTAGGAGTTGTTTGTTTTTCTTTTCTAAAGATGTATTGATCATTTGTTGCATAATATTTGCTAAAACAAAAATGACTTGTTTATTTATAAAGGATTTTTTTTTCTAATAAATCCATTTGCATAACCTGACTATCAAGTTTTAATTCCATTTTACGCGTACTTTCTAAGACCATTTTCATTTGTGTAACAAGTTCACCTAAATGATCTGTTCCTTGAAAATTTTGTAACTTACTTGATGCTGCTTCTACACCTACCCACGCTAAACATGGTTTATTTGTTTGTTTAGGTTTAAGTGCTGGATAATCTAATTCATCACTATTACATGTACCACCTTTATTATCCACCTTGACCTGATTTAACCGCCCATCCTTAACTGCATTATTTACTTCTTCTTTTAAAGTACGACGATAATTTAAAACTACTGGGCACTCCATACTAAGAGAAGCATGAGGACCTTGACATTGAGCACATAATACTGACTTTTGACTTGTATGATTAAGATTCCATAAATCTAAACATTTTCGACAGAGTGGACCTACTTTACATTGATATCGAGTATGACCTAATTCCCAACAATTATTACAATAAGTCATTTTAAGACCAGGTATAAATGCAGTTATAGGTAAAAGTACATGACCAATAGCTAAACGACCAATACTTAATACCTCTTCATATTCATTTTCATCTGTATACAAAATCTAAAATCATCTGTAGATCTAGGACGGTAATAATTAATTTTTGAAAATTGTATAGCTGATTTAATTGATCTTGATATTTCCTGAGTAACGAATTCTCTTGGTAAATCAGCTGGTACATAACGTATAACTACTGCACAGGAATCAGGCAAAGCTCGAGGTCTTTCTATTTCAATATCAATTTTGTCCATGTCTTTTGACCACTTACAATTCGAAAGCAACAAAAAGTCATTTTTTGTTGTAACACCAACTTTATAACGATTTTTACCTGCCGGGACCAAAAGAGAAAAATCACCAAGTGATTGAGCTGATTGTTGTTGTATCAAATGACGAATCCATGAAGCCACTTTCATAGCAGATGGTAATTTTTGTTGTTGAGCTAGATTATCATCAAGACTAAAATGTATATAAAAACATGGTAAATTAGTAGATATTGCATGTTTTAATTGGGCTGAAGAAAAACAAAATTGACGATCAGTTGTTAATGATGATGATGTTATTTTATCCTTAGCATTAAAATTTGTTGATGTTAGTTCATATGGACGAGATTTTTTTGTTCGACTTTGTAATTGAAATTCAGAAGAGTTACTTTCATCTAATGGTCGTCGTGGTGTTGATGATGTTTGATTACATACTGTTAATGATGGTGAAACAATTGTAATATCAGTATGTGTTTTTGTCATTTGATTATTGATCAGCTGATATTGATGTTGAGTGGACGATGATGTAATTGGCTTGTCAGTTATACGTT
>CAJNSZ010001175.1:11855-33704 GCA_905329745.1 Rotaria sp. Silwood2 | reverse complement strand
TTTGAGATTTGGGGAGATATTTTAACCATAATCTATTCTAGCCAAGACTAACATTCCCTGAAATTTTGGTTGAAATCGGATGAAAAATAAAAAAGTTTGTTTCTGAGGGGGGGCCCCCCCTTAAGAGTAAACATTGCTTCATTTTTTGTCACTTAATTTCTTCTGTGATTTTTAATTGCATATATTTAATTTATCTCGTATCAAAGGATGTGTCAGAAAATAAAGCATAATAGAATTCTTTTTCTTTTTTTTTTGAAGTTTGACGAAAGATTTCTATGAAAGTAACTATAATAGTAACTGTTTCTAGTTTCAGTCATATTCCATGATTTTCATTTGAGGCAATTAACTATCAATATTATGAATAAATATTTGATTAACTGCAATTGAAGTATTATAGAACGAAATAGATAAGATATATTGAGTTTAAATCGAAAAATTAACATTAGAACACATTATTACACTGATTATTTTTCTTTTAGTATTACACTTACAAAAACGAATAATAATGCACAGAAAGACTGGGGTTATCATCGATTTCTACTTGTTAGAGAATATTCGAGAAAATCTCCGATACCATCGCCATTAAATATCTTATACTATATCATTCAGCTGATTTTTACATTAATTCGGTTTCTTGGCAAGAAAAAGGGTGAGTAAACTCGAAGACAAACCTTATCGATCACGTCAAAGTAAACATAAAATATTAGTTATGGTTACTTAACTCAATTTACTAGGATATAAATTACAAAACCAATTATTTCATGCATAAACGAAAAATGATTAGTTCTTAGTTTTCCATTTGTTGATTCTATTATTTTAGTCGCTCTAAATAGACTTTTAAGTAATAGTGTATTTTTTTTTTGGATGAAATTCAGAAAATGTCAACATAATATTTTCTCATGCAAATTTTATCACTTTTATGGGCATACATCGACCAATGATAATTCTTTTCCATATCGAAAAAAAAATCATTGAAATATCTTATTATGTGTGACAATCACTCAGTTACATCATTATCATGCTTGTGTAGTTGAGATTAATACCTGTCTTTTTGTTTTTCTTAAATTGATTGAATTTAGAAGGACAGATTGTGACTATACGTATGTATCATTTATATGAGGTTTGCAACAATAGCTAGCATTAAAAAAAACAATTACTTTTACTTCATTATTCTTTTAACATAATGTAAATAGGTGGATTTGTCTCAATCTTTATTTTTTAATAAACGACCTATATTAGACAAAAACCATCCGTTATTATGAATTTCATAGTACAGATTTATATGATGTTATCGATTTTAACAAATTAAATCATCAAAATTTAAACATATTCATCAGATTGAAACACATTAGAAGGACGTTCTTATAAACAGTCAGAGTGATGAGTTGGTGAAGAAATTCATTACAAAATATCGCATATTGAATCAAGTTATGATTGAGAAAATTTAAAAAAAACAAAATTTTTGTGACAGTCATCTTTCATCAAACTAACCTATTTATTTATGAGAAGAAGCATTAACTATTATGCATTTTCAAAGTAAAGATAAATATCTGATTTTTATTCATGTTACTTGTTCAAATCTAAACATTTTCCTTCTCTTCTTATTTTTATGAAAAAGTTGAAACGGGTATCGAAAATTTTGATCATTTAAAGAAAAATATTGTGAGAAACTCTTACTTTTGCGGTAATTGCCTATATCTGTCGCTCTTGAATTTCTCCACGATTAAACTAGGCAGAAAATACTTCATATTCCTTGTTCGTCCATTAGAATATTAGAATTTTTCTATAAATAAAATAACAAAAGTTCTTAATATAATGAATTGATATTTGGAACCAAAGATATTTGTATCTTTTGCACGAATAGTGTTTCAATAAATATCTACTCATTGTGAATCGTATTTCTGTTTGAAATTTATCAAAATAGAGAATTTTCAAAACTCTCATCTTTTCATTTTTAGATAATGTCTACATTCTTCTTAATGACAGTAGCAAATTGGATGCTAATGTAACAGATTTAATAGTATTCAATGTTGATAATCGTTTTATCAATGATGGTATTGTTGANCACTTTTTTGTGCAAGAACAAATCGAATCATTCGTTACCAATCTTAGACCATCTGTTGGAATTCAGAAATTTGAAATTGAACCATTCATAGTACATTATGGTGATTATGTCGGCTTCAAGTTTACAGAAAATGCTGGTGGTCCATTCAGTATTGAATGTACTAGCTATTATATTGAACACATTATTGATCAGAATATAGAGGGAGAAGTAATGCATTTCACTCCATGTGCCAACCATGGCATCACAGTAACATTTACTTTGAATCATAAAGAAAGCAGAAACAAATATTTTGTATTACTTTTTTTATGATTCAAAGTAAATGTTACTGTAATGCCATGCTTGGGACTTGGAGTGAAATGCATTACTTCTCTCTCTATATTCTGATCAATAATGTGTTCAACATAATAGCTAGCACATTCAATACTGAATGGACAACCAGCATTTTCTGTAAACTTGAAGCCAACATAATCACCATAATGTACTCTGAATGGTTCAATTTCAAATTTCTGAATTCCAACAGATGGTCTAAGATTGGTAACGAATGATTCGATTTGTTCTTGCACAAAAAAGTGCTCACTACTACTCAATACTGATTTGATAATGTATACTTTAATTTTTGCATTCGAATCAGTAGGAGCTGTACAAAAGTTTATTAAGATCTTATCAACAATACCATCATTGATAACACGATTATCAACATTGAATACTATCAAATCTGTTACATTAGCATCCAATTTGCGACTGTCATTAAGAAGAATGTAGACATTATCTAAAAATGACAAGATGAGGGTTTAGAAATTCTTTATTTTGATAAATTTCAAACAGAAATACGATTAACAGTGAGTAGATATTTATTGAAACACTATTCGTGCAAAATATACAAATATGTTTGGTTCCAACTGTCAATTCATTATATTAAGAACTTTTGTTATTTTATTTATAGAAAAATTCTAATATTCTAATGGACGAACAAGGAATATGAAGTATTTTCTGCATAGTTTAATCGTGGAGAAATTCCAGAGTGACAGGTGTAGGCGATTACCGCAAAAGTAAGAGTTTCTCTCAATATATTTCTTTAAATGATCAAAATGTTCGATACTCATTTCAACTTTTTCATCAAAATAAGAAGAGAAGGAAAATGTTTAGATTTGAACAGGTAACATGAATGAAAATCAGATATTTATCTTTACTTTGAAAATGTTTAATAATAAATGCTTCTTCTCATAAATAAATAGGTTAGTTTTATGAAAGATGACTGTCACAAAAATTTTGTTTTTTTTAAATTTTCTCAATCATAACTTGATTCAATATGCAATATTTTGTAATGAATTTCTTCACCAACTCATCACTCCGACTGTTTATAAGAACGTCCTTCTAATGTGTTTCAATCTGATGAATATGTCTAAATTTTGTTGATTTAATTTGTTAAAATCGATAACATGATACAAATCTGTACTATTAAATTCATAATAACAGATGTTTTTTATCTAATATAGGTCATTTTAAAAAAAATAAAGATTCAGACAAATTCACCAATTTACATTATGTTAAAAGAATAACGAAGTAAGAGTAATTGTTTTTTTTCTATGCTAGCTATTGTTGTAAACCTTATATAAATGATACATACGTATAGTTACAATATGTCATCTAAATTCAAAGCCTGATAATGATGTAACTGAGTGATTGTCACACATAATAAGATATCTCAATGTTTTTTTTTGACATGGAAAAGAATTATCATTGATCGATGTATGCCCATAAAAGTGGTAAAATCTACATGAGAGAATATGTTGACATTTTCTAAATTTCATCGAAAACAAAATTGACTGTTACTTAAGAGTCTATTTCGAGCGACTAAAATAATAGAATCAACAAATGTAAAACTAAGAACTAATTATTTTTTGTTTATGCATGAAATAATTGCTTTTTTAATTTTTATCTTAATAAATTGAGTTTAGTAAGCATAATTAAAATTTTATGTTTAATTTAACGTAATCGATAAGATTTATTTTCGAATTTATTCACCCTTTTTCTTGCCAAGAAATCGAATTAATATAAAAATTAGTTGAATAATATAGTATAAGATATTGAATGGAGATGGTATCGGAGATTTTCTCGAATATTCTCTCACAAGTAGAAATCGATAATAACCCCAGTCTTTCTGTGCATTAATATTCGTTTTTATAAGTGTAATACTAAAAGAAAAATAATGAATGTACTACAGTATTCTAATGTTAATTTTTCGATTTAAACTCAATGTATCTTATCCACCTCGCTCTATACTACTTCAGTAGTAGTTAAACAAATATTTATTCGTAATATTAATAGCTAATTGTCTCAAATGAAAACCATGGAATATGACTGAAACTAGAGGCAGTTGCTAGTTGCTTTGATAGAAATCTTTCGTCAAACTTTATAAAAAAAAATCTATTATGCTTTATTTTTCGACATACTCTTTGATACGAGACAAATTAGATATATGGAATTAAAAATCACAGAAGAAATCAAATGACAAAATTAGGTAATTTTTACTCTTAAGTAGAGAATATCTCCATTAAGTATCATGATACAAAACTGAAAATTTCATACTATTTGCATGTGTCTACATTGAATTTGATTTTGAGACATCGCAGGTATGACTGGATCTTATCAATGATCTCTCATCAAAGTTTTATTCTTTTATTTTCTATTAGTATTCAATTAAAGAAAAATAACACTGTTCATCACTACAATTCTCGTTAGTTTATGTGAATAGATCATTTTTGGAGAAGCTATAGATGCCTCAACAAATAGATTCCTTATATTGCTAGTCTTTTAAGTGATATGTGTTTGTAAAACAGCATAAGTGAACTTTTTGAAGTATTGAGCACAGGTAATATTAAATTTCTAGAAAAAAACAAGTTTTGTTGAAGACTGAATACTCACTTGAAAAGAGCTACGAGAACATTGAGTAGAAGTACATTAGAGATGCAAACAAAGATTATTGTCAAAAGAAATGCCGAATTTCCATAGGCATCAGCAGAAACTATTTAAAAATATTTCAAATATGATGAAAACAAATATGATGTGACTTACGTGTAATAATCGATTCAGAGTCTTGTCTATAATCAACTAGATCAACTTGGCCATAAATCTTCCAAATACCCCAATCAATAATATTTCGTAATAGATTCCATACTGAGATATTAGTTCTGTTCTCTATGATTTTATATGTACGAGAAGATGCACTATTGTTATTTGGAATCCAATTAACTTGATGTGGAGTAATGATAAGTGCAAAAGAACTGATTGAATAGGCAGCAAGAAAAACAAAAATGAAATAAATAAAGAAGAGTAAATCTTTCATCTGAAAACAGGTTCAAATGTATTATATTATCAGAGCATAATGATTTTTTCTTACTGTATTACATATCATTAATAATTTGGGTCCAAGTCGTTCGTAGGCAAAGAACAAATGAAGAATACGTACATACCATAAAAAGAGATCGATGCACATAAAAATTCTATGAAAAACACATACGAAAATTGAAAGAAAAATTAACATTAGAAGAACTGACTTTGATATGACAAAGGCTTGTTCAATGACAATGAATCTCGTAATAAAACCAACGAGATAGATAAATATAGCCACAGCATCGAGTACATTCCATCTGTCATCGATAAAATACGATGAAATAATAGTATATAAGCGACTATTGCTTTTATTTTGTTGACGATAGTGAATGCCGAACTAAAGACTGATTATTATTTTCACTAAAGCAACTCAAAAGAATTGTTTACATACTTCAACAGCTTCTTCGATGATTAGTCCCCAAATACACATATGAAGAATGATTTCAGGAATTGGAATGCCAATTGAATAACCACTACGTTTACCTCGATTGTTATTGTATGGAAAGTAGTCGACCAGCATAACAAAACTGAATAGACACAACATGAGTACATAAAATATCTATAATAATATTCAATACATAATACTGTTCAAATTGAATCTAATCACTTACAATATTGTAATAATATCGAATGATAGCTCTTCCACCAAAGAAGTCTTTCAGTCGATCATAGATTATTCTTTTTGGCCAACTACGTGTGCCACTAAATTGAATATTCATTCTTAATGTAAGAATTTCTGTTGAAAAACAAAATGATCACAATCGATTACAATGATTTCTTTGGATTATTAATCTAAGATACGAATTAAAAATCTAACCGATTGTAATCGATAATAATCTTGATTGGAATACAGTTTAATCGAAAAGTACTCTCAATAATGAAATCATTAGCAAAAAGGTTTTTTTTTCAACTTACGTTCGTTTGATGATCGGTGATTGAATAATCCGATAAATGCCAGAGAATATTACCAGAAAAGGAAAAATACACAGCACACACATCTGTAATATTTTCAAATATCAATAGTTAAATAAAGTTCAATGATACATTACTGACCAGTATATCAATAAAAGTTCTTCTATTAATAGAATTGTCAATATGACCGTACCAGAGTCGATTGGCATACGCTTGTACACATCTAGTAGCTAGAAATGAACGGTTATTCGTTTCTTCAGCTAGTTTCAATGAAGAATAGCCGAAATATAAATCTGATTGTGTTGTCAATAGTTGTAAAGCAAAATTTTCATCTTGAGAATAACATTTATCAATAATTTGTATTGCATGTGTATCGAATTCTCTGGTGTACAACACAGAAAATATTATGAAAATAAAGTTTTGAAAAAATATTCTTGTCGTACTCTTTTTTTGGAAGATGTTTTCTTTTTAGCTCTTTATCATCAACTAATTCGGCTGCTTTTTTATGAATCTTACTAGCCAAAAGTGCAGCTACGATTGGATTCTATTTCAATTATTAGTAAGCAATTAAAAATAATAAAGAAAACAAAACGCACCGGGCTATGTGAACACAAACAGATAGATAAATTAAAGTTAGCAGCAAATATTGACCAAAGATATATATCACGAATAAATTCTAAACGTATATTTAGTTAACTTTCACTTTTTTCAATATCCGAATAGATTTCAAAAAACAAATTTCGATCGATTTAATAAGAAGTTTTTTATTCATTATGGAAGAGTATAATCCTACCTGAAGTTAAAATTATTTGAAAACTAATTGCTACTCGTTCATGACTCCATTGAAATTTAATGGAAGTTTCGTTCATATAAACTCGATTAACTGCATCAATATCAAGTGTATAACACGAACTCAAATCACCCAAAGAACTTGGAGAACGTGAATTCTTATCAAAGCCAATAGCCAAATATTGACCTTGCTCGACATAGACAGCATACTTGTACATATGAATTGTTAGTTTGTTTTTATCATATTGATAATCCTGAACGTCTGTCTCTAATGCATCGACTACTTGAAAACAATCTGTCTCGGATGTGGGCGAAATAATATATAGAACTACATGATTTGATGTGTCCGTTGCCACTGATGGACTGTGAGAATTCGAAAAATGAATAGAAACTTGTTTTATATAACCATTTTGTCTAATAACATCGTCTCCATTGAAGACAACAAATCCATTTGGTTTAGTGATATGCCCGGGAAAATTCTCAATAGTACCATAGATATCGATATTGCCTAGAATTGAGAATAAAAATATAAAATAGTATTTATGACATTTTTCTTCGTCCTACTCGGATGCAACGCTTTTTTTCCCTGAAAAAGAAAACAAAAACTTTAATACTGTCGAACTTGACTGATAAGTTTGTTTACTTGGAAAATTTCATCTATTTGTAGTACTTCTGTATTCAGATATTGTTTGTAATACCTTTCTTGTTTCTTATTATCGTCTACTGGAATTTCTTTTTTCGGCAATGGTAAACCAGTTTTCTATAAATATTCAATGGTATGTAGAAATGCTACAGAATTTCACTCACTTTCTTGTATAAGTCTTTAATATTAATTAACCGTTGAAGTCGATCGAATGATGCACCTCGTTCAATAAGTAGTTCGACAAACTGTACAGAACCATGCTGTATTGCATGAATTAAAGCACTGTCTAATTGAATATCCTTTCAAATGTAGTAGAAATCAGAAATTAAGATTCTCTTCGTTTAGAATAATTACTGTCCACTGAGCTTTAACGTTTTCGATGAGCATGTCTCAAATGGCTAGATCAAACTTATTCCACGCCATTGTTAATTTGAGCTTTTGTACATGAGCATCAGGTATTTTATGCTTGAGCATGCATGCCGCTAGGTAAAAAAAACATTCAGAAATCGATATGAATTATGTAAATACCTCGAAATAATGCTTGAAGTATGGCATCACTCAATTTAAATTCGGGATCGTCAGGACATAGTAAAAAAGTATTGATTAAAAAGAAACCTTTTTCTGATCTTATCATGTCACGAAAACACTTTTCATTACTTCCAGTGATGATATCCTTACCGTCTTCTATTATTACTCGTTCTCTAAAATATAAGTTTATTTTTTTTTTGCAAAAGAAAATATGAATATCACAAATTAGCATTATTGCTCGCTGGTGGAAAATATGTTGTTTGATTGTCATATAATGCCTTGTATGCTTTTGCAATAAAATTAGCCGCTCTGCCAGTACCCTACATAAAAGTGAAAATGAAGTATATTTTTCTGTTGAATTGTATTTTAAATATGTACGTCAATGACAAAGACAGGTGTTTCGTGCATTACTGCTTCAACCACTGTTAGAAGAGATGAAGGTCCACCTTCGATTAGAATTTGAATAATGGGAATTTTATAATCTATGGACGAATAGAATCTAATAACTAGAAAAAGAAGAGTATTACCTACTGTGTCTATAATGAGAGCTACAACGAGCTTCCTGTTCAATTTCAGCACGCAACTGAATAGTGAGATCGGCTCGAACTGGAAATCCGTATCGTCTCCAAGTTTCATCATTCGGACCACATTTATCATCAAGTAGAATAAAATGAGTATGATTTGGATCAAGAGGATATGATGCTGGCTTCTCTTGTGGTACACAATTGAGATACAATTTTTCACGATCGGCTACTGTGCTAAATGTCGCTGTTGGCATTGCGCTCTAGATCATGATTTCATTTCTAGGGAGATCTATGAAAATTATATACATACTCCTACACTACTCAATTTCACACGTCGTCGTTGAATGAGTTGTCTATGATCTATTTTTGAATAACAAAAGCGAATATTGATCAGAATAGCATGTTCATTTTCTCTTACTTGTCGCATAATACCAACTTGCAATCCCAATAACAGGAACTTGAACATGACCTCTATCCACACTACTAGTTTTATATGTCCATTTTTCGAATGCATCACCGACATCCTTCATAACTCCAGCATACGTTCCTCCAGTGAACACCCAAGCATCTATTCAAAGATAGGCATAAACATAATATCAATGTCGACTCTTACCAGTCGTCACAGCAGCTGAGACAAGACCCTTTTGAAGAGCAATGCGACTTCTTTGTGGTAAATTAAAGACTTTTGCACCACCTGTGACTGAAATTATTAATTCAGGTGGAGGCAATTCCCATTTATCGCGTAACAATTCAATCAGATGTTTAGCAGGTTTGTGTGATACAGATCGCATAGGAACAATAGTATGAATCGTAGGCAGTTGTTGGATCACAGAAAAATTCCATTGGCGATTTCGTTCTTCTACGGTAGTATGATTTGTTCTCTGCTCAGGAGTTTCATTTTGTGATGCCGATTCATCAGCTTGAGGAGGATCGAATGGGTAACGTATATACTAATATTAATTCAATCAATATTCTTCGAAGTAAAGGTTAAGACTTACCCATGATTTGCGATCATTTTGTGTGAAATGTATTTGTCCATAATCTTTAATTCTAAATGATACACATCAATGAATCAATGAATGAATGAATAAATGATAGAAATGGGATTCAGACTGTCTGTCGCTATATTGATTATTATTTTCGACTACCCACTAGAATGTAGAAAACATATTCATATAGTTCAACGGTTGAATTTTGCCTACTACTTACCTTATGAACGGCCTCCGTAATGTGGACATACGATTGTAAACGTGCTGATTGCGTTTCAGGATTTTCCATATTGTTACACTTGATTATTGTTTATTATACATCTATTATGCAAAAACTATCATAGTAGTTACCTTAAATAATTTTATCGATTACAAAAAAGGAAAATAGTGTGAGAGTTTTCTTTTTTTTTCTCGCTCAATGGTAGAAATACTGACACGCATTTGTCATTATAAGGTTAATTAAGTTCTTCTGAATATGTTCAGTGTATATCAGATATTTGTTTGTTTATTTATTTCAAGCAGTATATAAAAGCGTAAGTGTAAACTCAAAATAATGCTCAAATCTTATAGCCAAACGCACATATCTATTAAAACGCGTCAATTCAAACCGAATGATGATGAAATCAATACTCTGCTAAACTTATATCAGTAGTAAGATACTGCAATATGTATGAAAATGGATAAGCGATAAAAACTTAATGATTCGATGACAAATCTTAGTTAATGTAGAGTTTACAAGAAACATTGAGTAGACCGCTTGAAATTGAATCTACTTCTTGATTTTTTTACAAATTTAATTGAAAAGTTCATCTGCATTATAAAATGTCAATATGCATATGATTATATGCAGACTGAGGAATGCGACTGGCATTCATGCCATACAAAAATTAATAACATCCTTTATTTCATCTACACATGATATATAGTTGATCTTATGAATTTCTCGCTACTCATTTTCTTTCGATTTACATATGAAAATGATATGATTATTTTCCAATATAATATTTTTTTTTTCAAATAGATCAGCTTAGATATTATATGTATATAAATAAATAGGGTAAATAGTTGATAAATGGCATCAGAATAGAAAATTTTTTAAATCTTTGCTTTGGATTAATCAAATGAACTAATTTTTTACTTTGCATTAATAATTAATCTAAAATATTATTCATATGAATACTATGAACAAGTACTTATATTAAATCTTATTATTAACTTTAGTGACATAATTTTAATTGATGTAATAAACTTCATAAATGATAATATTCATGCATATAAAGCATGGCCATAAAGCAAACCTTCTCAAATAGCTAATTTAAAAGTCGACAAATATCATATTTTGAATTTTCAGGATATGACTGGCTGTAAATATTGATCAAGAAATATACTACACACATACACACACACATATCCATATAAATACCATGAGAGTTGGAGGACATATGTAGTAAAATGATAAGTCTTCTATCCTAATGCAAAGGGAAGATATAAATCAAACAAGCGTGAAACAATAGTCTATTCTGTCACCAAAAATTCTCTTTGAGTGTTCATTCAATATGCCTCATTGTCGTCTTGTTTGAAAGAGTGTGTCCACATGCAATGTCTATGAAAGTCTTGTTCTTTTTAATCTTATATTTTTGGAGACAAAAAAGGTCTAACAGGTTTAATTACTACTAAATCTCTTAAAATAATGGCGCTTATATTATAAAATTGCTTATCAATATGATTATAGCAGAGTTTTATCAAAAAAGAGAGCTTTCATAGGCATTGCAATTTTTAATGTTCTTTCAAACAAACAAAAAATATTTTACTTAATGTAGCATTATAGTTCACTTTCACCGAAGATTCGGCGTTCTAATACCATTTTAAGACAAAATGAAAAAGATTTTTCGAATAGGAGTTTTCAAAATCTTGCAAATTTTTCCGAGCAAAATGAAATATCGAACAGTTTTTATCATAGACGAAAGAATAAATGGCAGATTATCTTCCATATAATAATCTTAATCTTGACTATTCTGACGAAAATTGACTTTTTTTTGTAGCCAAGGAACTTAAAATTGTAAGAAATGAAACAGTATAATGTACCATGTGTTATTTCACACGTACAGAGAATAATTAAGAATACATTTGTTTGGTATCATAATGAGACAAAATTCTTATAATAATTATTCATCTCTTTTAAATTATGATCATTCGTTAAAAAAAAGTAAAAACTATTGATTTTTCTTTTTTTTTTTGTTGCGCAGTGTTTTAAATATTCTTACAGTTTGCTTTTATTCTCTGTGCCTTATTAAAAAGCCATTATTATCGATGAAATATATATATATATATATTGTAGTCTAGCTCGCCTATTTAATAGAAAAAATTAGATTGAAAAGATATTGAATTATTTTAATATGTGAGTCGAAATATAACGATCACAGGATACATATGATTTCTATTATATCTTGTAGTGAAAAAAACCTTCTCCGTTTTCTCATGTGCAAAATTCAATATATATAAATCAGTTAAACATACCGTTTTCAGTTACATTTTGTCTCATATGCCATTTTGTATGCGTGTCTTACCTGTATTATTCTTTATTAAAATTTTTTAGTTGAAAAAAAGTCGAAAAAAAAAAGAAACAATCCAATACAAGGCCAGATATTCATGAAATTACCTTGGTGCCAAGGTAAAGAAAAAAGAATCATTCGTCATGACACCTCAATCATATTACCCGTAAGACACCTATTGTAAACAACAGGTAGAAGACAAAAAATTTATTTCTAATGTAGTTCTCGAGAGTAAATTAACCAAAGAAGGGTGTGGGTGTGGGTGTGGGTGTTAGGAAGAGAATGATATCTACACCCGTAGCCACACCCACACCCACACCCACACCCCTGCTTTCATGGTTATTGTGTAATTGAAAAAAACGTCTTACTTGATGAAAAAGCTTTTACAGTGTTTCTTTTCTGAAAATGTAATCATGAGGAGAAAGAAAGAAAAACAAACAAACAAAAGAACACAGTTTTTCTTTCAATTGTTCATTTTTTTTCAGGTGTACAATAGAAGCAAAAAAAAATTACCATCGAAGACATTATTTAGTTGGCAATGACCTCTACGCGAAATAACTGTTGCTAGTTTAGAACAAGCAGATGTGACCGGTTTCGTCCTTGCTTAAGGGACTTATCAGACGGCATGTTCTAATTCATCATTATCCTAACATAACACCGAAACCGGTCACGGCTGCTTCTTCTAATATAGTAGCCATACTTTATACTGTATCTTCTCTATTTTATAGGGTTTGATTGCAGTTTCATCATTATCTTAGGATAATGATGAATTAGAACATGCCGTCTGATAAGTCCCTTAAGCAAGGACGAAATCGGCCACATCTGCTTGTTCTAAACTAGCAACAGTTATTTCGCGTAGAGGTCATTGCCTACTAAATAATGTCTTCGATGGTAATTTTTTTTTGCTTTTATTGTACACCTGAAAAAAAATGAACAATTGAAAGAAAAACTGTGTTCTTTTGTTTGTTTGTTTTTCTTTCTTTCTTTCTCCTCATGATTACAATGTCTGAAAAGAAACACTCTAAAAGCTTTTTCATCAAGTAAGACGTTTTTTTCAATTACACAATAACCATGAAAGCAGGGGTTGTAACAGTTAGTACCGTTACACTTTCCTGACACTAACCAACACGCCCTACTGCTTCTCCTTTGTGCCTGTTGTACATTCTCCTTCCTGTGTGACCGCTTTATCACTTCCTCCTTCTATATAATGCGCGTGTAATAAGACAGAGGATACGGACCTGTTACTTTTCTGTAAAGCGAGATTTTTATTATTTTTATCTACAATTTTATCATGAAAAAACACCGTTTGATTCAGGATTTCGATGAACAAAGCAATTAGCTTCTTTGAGTTGCCACAATACCTCTCATCTTTCAGTGACACCCAAGTGACAATTTTCGATTATTGAGAGAAGATCATCCGCCGACCACCTGCTTGGGACATCCCTGATTCAAATCAACTGGCATAAGTCTTGTTATATAACTGTATATTTTGGTTCTTTCTTTTACGTTTCATCATTCCATGGCCGAGCCTGTACAAATGTGTGAACATCTTCACATTCCATTTTGACTAGTCTGTTCAAAATTCAGTTTCACTCCCAGTGCGAGATTGAAAAATCAATGGAAAAGACAAGTTTAACAGTTGCAATCGTTGCTGGCACTTATTGGTCACTATAGTCCACCAGTATAGTTAGCACTTCCTATCTCTAGAAAAATGGCCACAACTAAAACTAGAAATTTTCATTGATTTCTATGAAAATATGATTCGTATACAGTGTAAAAGGAATAAAAACGCCCAAATGGAGTACAAAATGTGTACCTCAAGGATATAGTTTTTGTGAGGTAAAAAAAATCGAAATGGGATACAGTTGACAGTCCTGCATGACAGTGTATTATAATATGAGTTAAATGACAAGATACATAATCCTGTAAATACAATACCACAATACTTGGTGAGATTTGTTACAATGGCGATATAGGTTCAATAAGTTCATCGAAAAATGATCTGTCTGTGCTTTCTGTTTAGCCTTATAAAGAATGACAGCTGGAAAACATATAATGTTGTCTTATCAGTGGGATAGTCAACCTATTGTGATCAAAGTATATGATAAATTAAAGGAACACAATTTGAAAGTATGGATGGATATTAGAGGTGGCATGGGACCAAATACGTACCAAGCGTGAGTTCACTTTCTTCTTGCTCTCATTGTTTTTAGCTAGTCTATTGAGACAGTTTAATTATAGTTTTTTGTCAACACGTTTTGCTGGAGAGGCGTTGCGATATCACCAGCTTTTATTCTGTCTTTTCATTTAGCGCTAGAAGTATAACACAAATAGCTGCTCAGCGAAGGCCCAATTGAAATGAACTTCTGAATATGTAAAACCATTTGTTCACTTAAGCGAGGCTATTTGACATAAACGAAAGCCTTCGATCATTTTATCTGTTTCATAATCGCAAGCGCATCAACAAGAGCTTCAAGCTACTTGCAATTCTATGAGTTCTTACTCAAATTAAAAGGCCTTCACTTACAAACAGTTCTGAGGAGAGATGCACATAGACACAACAATCGCTTTTTTTCATGCGAGGTGCATCCTTTTTGAAAAGTGATACTAGGGTTGTTCCACCGGAAAACTCTCACATTTACATGAACGTCTGCCGAATTTATTGGCACCTATCTCATTTGAAAGTGCGTAAATTCTAATTCAGCATATATCTTTTTATTGTTCTAAACTGATGCGAACATCTCGGAGTCACAGTTCAATGCTTTTGTTTTCCTAATTATTAAACGACCGATAGCTAGCCAATTTACTTAGAAAGGAATGAACTGACCTTGATGAAATTTTCAGGATGGATAATACTAAAAAAATATAGGGAACAAAACTCTCTATTGCCTGAAAACTCAAAAATGCTCTAGTCGTCCACTAACGCTTGTTCCAAAATGGTACGAAAATGCAAAAAAAGGATTAGTTTGAAATTAAGTTTTCACCATAACAGCGAACTCGAGTCTCAACAACAAGTAATACATTGGATTCCTCGTCATCTGAACTATAGAAAAAAGTAATTTTTACTTTACAGAACCCTAAAACAAAGCCTTCTCAAAACCATCTTTGAAAGCGAAAACACGTTTTTCTTCAATATATTGCCGAGTTCGCAATGCATTTTGAACTGGCTCCTCTCTGTTCCAGTTTGTTCTCATTATGATTTTCAGATTGTCGATAGTTGAAAGTGCATGAATCAACTCTCACCCCATTGCTCTATCTATACTTTCTGAGATGCAGGTCTCTGAACGTCCGGATTTTTCAGAAAACTCAGCAAACTGATATAGCGTTAGAAAGTTTTCAAACTTGACTCATTCAATAGAGAATTTAATTTCCAACAAACTGAGACTCTCCGACATATCCAGTATTAATAGTAAACTCTTGTAGAAAATACCAGTCATATGCAATTCCGCATATCTATTGGGCTACATACTCGAAATCTAAAGAACGGTCAGATCAGAAACTACTTAAACTCGCTCAGGCGGAGCAAAACAAATAGGAGAAAGTAATTTTTGTTACGCTTACTACAAGTACTGCCTCATTGAAGAAATCCACATATATTCTTCGAAACTTTTTTAGGATGGCTGACGCCGTAGAAAACGCTGCCGCTATTTGTTGTTTCTTGACACCGAAATATCAAGATTCAGAAATGTGTATACAAGAATTCCAGTATGCAATGGAGCGCAAAGTTAAAATTGTTCCCTGTCGATTATGTGCTAATTGGAAACCCAGCGGTGCATTGGGTTTCGTAATTGCCGGTCGTACGTGGATAGACTTTCGTGACACTGCAGACCGACCATTAGATACTGCAATTCAAAAATTAATTGACCACCTACAAATGCACGTTTACGATGCAGAACCCGTATTTTTCCCAGGTATAAAGAATAATATTGACAATCAAAAGGACCTCAAAATGCACGCTACCGATATTATTTGAAGCGAAACTGTAGGTTACGACGTAGCATACTAGCATTGCAACTAAATGGTTTTTCCCCTGCGAACATGAACCAATGTGATGCAGTAGAAACGCAGTATCTTCCGTACTATACGACCATTATAGTAGAGTCTTGGAACGTCATACTGAAGGGATGAGTTGAAACCCGATTATTTTGCATGAATCCACATAAGTCTTTTTACAGAGTCACGATCTGCCATTCAACGTATTTCTTAGAGCTGTTTGCGTAAGAAATTTAGCTTTCACTTTAGACTCACGAAAAACATCGCCACATATACAGCTTTTACTACAGTGATCTTTTGTCGAGAGACGAAGTCTAGTAGTAAAGTAAGAAGGCTAATAAGATATCAGTTCCACGCTCAATTCAGGCACATTTCGGCCTACGTCTCGCTCAGTCTTGAAGCTCAGTGCTGCGCCAGGAAACGAAGCCTGAGGAAGATCAGTGTCCGCCTTTCTCTGGCTGAACGTATAGGTTAAATACGAGCTAACTCACACATAACTTTCCACGGCACAGAAGAAGAAGATACAGAAATCAGTTACGGTTAAAAATTCAAATACATCCCGCACAATTGTAAGTTTTCAGTTCCACCATTTTCTGAAATACTCATTCTTACGTGATACAGCATATGAAAGATAATTCGCGTTTATGGGGTGACACTGTTAGACAGAATTATGGTCCACGCACTTTTCATTAAGTATAAACGTACGTGTGCACAGAAACATCTCTGTATACACACTATTATTGGCAGTTAAAACCATCGTTTGCGAACGTATTTTCTTAGAAAGAATTGAAAGTCGAACGGCGTGGCCAAGCGTGATGGACTTTCATTTTTTCATCTTGTGAAGGTTTAACTTTTCGAGGGTGAAAGGAAACGGGTCAAAATTTTCATCAAAGATATAGAACCTGGAGGTCTACTACCACAAAATTTTTCATTCGGTTTAGTTCACCCAAACCAAAGTTGAACGCAAAATGGGGACAGTCACGGAAAGTTCAAGAAATGGATTTTTTTCTCGACCTAATTAATGTTCTAAGTTTTTCTTCCAGGATGTTTTTCGGACGCAAGCTGCGCAGTTTTCGAATGAACTTTCAGAATATTTACTTGGTTTTTGAAATAGATCAACGAATGAAATACAAATTGAGAAAAAGTCCCGTAATGGAATTTCGTCATTTCTTTGCCCTTCAGATCAGAAGGTTAAACTTCATTACGAAAGTAACAGAGAAAAGCATTTTTTTATAGATATTAGTAATACTACGTACGCGCTTCTCAATGCGTTGTATAAAAAGGTTTTATAACAAATCTGGCTTAGCGAAAAACTCGTTTTTTAAGAAACCAATTCTTGTTTAGAGGATAAAAACATGAAAAATGATGAGCCATTTTATGGAGAATTGAATTCTCTATCGAATAGCATATGTGTCAGTTTTTTGCAGAAAATGTCTAGGTCACGAAATTACTAACAAAGGGCCCAAGATGTTTCAACTTTGACGATCAAATTTTGATTTTTTCAAATTTTAAAGTTAAAATTGTGATTCAGCGTGAGAAACCATATCAGCTGATGTGCTTGATAATTTCGGTATGCAAAAGAATTTTCGAACCTTCTGTTCTGGAGGGGATCGTTACCTGCCCACGTCGTGAAAGAGTTCATTTACATTTCTTCTGAAGGGATTTAGCTGTTTTATCAAGCTGAGTAATTTTCAAAAATATGTTAGATTCTGAACGTATACTTTCTTTCAGAAAATCGGCCATACAATCGCCCTCACGCTGTTGATAATAACGATCAAAACGTGCCACCACCACCTGTTATAAGCACACAAGATAGTAATAGTGTTGATGTCACAACCAACATGAGAAATGCCGCGACAAAGGAACCAAATGCTCGTACCAATGAGCGAAATTCGACCAGCAGCGAAGAAGATGGCACAAACAGCATAGCAGCGTTTGAATCAGAACTACAGCCCAATACAACCAGTGACGAAATCCCGTCACAACCATCTCCGGGCACATTCCTGCCCAGTCTCATCGACGACGTCTGCTCTATTGAAGGGACTATGCGGTTTACCATCATATTTGAGGAACCCGCACGATTGCTACTTCCAATTGAAGGATATCAAGATGCACCGTTATTACCGTTGGCAGAGGCTATCAGACCCGTGGAGCATTTAATCGATCCGCATATTAAAGAAAAGATTTATATTGCAAAACGGAATTGTGAACATCCAGAAGACGGCTTAACGCAAGACGAATCGGCTTCGATACAATTGTACAGTATGGAAGCTTCACGAGGTGACGAAAGTCTTTACTATGTTCTAAATGAATATTTGCGTCATAAAGATCGTCGAAAGCTAATTCCATTTTTCGCATATTTAAAACTCATTTTTACTGCTCTCTGGAAATTACCATCTCACAAAGGGACTGTCTGGCGTGGAGTAAGACAAAACATCAGTGATCATTATAAAGTTGGTGAAGAACTTATATGGTGGGGTTTCAGTTCGTGTACCGATTCACTCGATGTACTTCAATCAGATCATTTTCTTGGAAATTACGGCCCTCGTACCCTGTTCAATATTGAGTGCTACAGTGGTAAAATAATTAGAAATCATTCTTTTTATGGCGCTGAGAGTGAAATTTTATTGTTACCAGCAACACGCTTCCTTATCTTGGGTAAAATGTCACCTGCTTCGGATCTTCATATTATTCAATTAAGGGAAATTGAAGGGCCGTTTCCGTTGTTGAAACCACCATTCGCGCATCAGCCGTCAGTTATGCCCATAAATTATGGAGAGTACAATGAAGGAGAATTCGATAGTGTACCTTCGCCATCTACTTCACGGGTCGCTCGTTCACGAGAAGTTGAAGAGCCGTTGCCACTATTGCAACCACCATTCGTCCAACAGCAGCAACAACCAGAGCAGCAAACGACCACAACACATGAAAATCAACCGTCGGTTTTGCTTAAAGTTGATAAAGAGGCTAATGACCAAAAATCCGAAAGCGCACTTGCTAGTCAGTCAGCAACTTCTCCGGTCAGTCGTTCACGAGACGAACTGAACCCTGTAGCAAAGAAACGTTCGAGCTTCTGTATGTTACTCTAAAGAAAGGTCAGACTCATGTACCAAATACCGTATTCTCTCTATCTGATTCACCTACGACGATCTCAGAAATGATCTGAACCATTTATTGTACATAAACCTGTTTAGACTTTCCAAAACCTTTTTTGTCTCATTCGCTTTAAACAAGCAAACATGCTGATCAGCCTACAACCATGATGGGCATATGTTTGACGTTTATTCCCAGGTGCTTTGTTCAGCTTCTTAAGGGTGAGAGTGAGGGTGAGCACCAAAGCAGCCATGATCGCAATTTGGACCTTGCTCAAGGGTCTCAGCAGGTGGCTCACTAGCATCTTGGTCCTGACAAACGGATCTTTAGTACAAATTGTCATCGGACAGAAAATCCAACAAGAGTCTGTCTATCTCTATATAAGCAGAGGATCAGCTTCAATCCCTTGAACAGAAGAAACTCCATATGATGAACAACCTGCGAGGGTCTAGGACTCCTCTAGCGGCTAGGTTTTGGAATATGATAGCTGTGTAAAATTTCACGTATAAGTTGCAAACGAAAGTCTACGGATTCAGGTCTCTTTCCACTTTCCATATTGTAAAGCAAATAAGAATTGAAACTACTAAATCAAGCATATGAAAAAGTAATTTTCTATACCATTTGACAGATTTTATTATACAGTCAGCAAAACTGATTTGCATGTAAACTTTGGCAATTGCTCCTCTTTTAGAATTATAGCCAATTATTGAAATTGGTTTTCAAATTGGTTGCTTAGTTGTTGGATTATTTTTTCCAGTAAAACCCATATGAGGTTGATGGATAGTGGATAGCATTGTAACTTCTCTTTTATCATAGCATTTCAGTACTAGCATGTTATTTGTACTTTTATAAACTTGTTGACCTCTCTGAATTTTATCTTCAAACCTAGGTAAACCAACTCTATTTAATCTTACAGGACCGCATGCACCGATTGATCTTGCATGCAACTTTTCAAATAGGGCAGGACTTGTGAACCAACTATCTAGGAATAAATTATGACCTTTATCTACACCTCTGGACAAAAGTCTTTCCCCCCTTGGTTCTCAGTCACCATAAGGGCTAGAGGACTGATAATTTGTGTGCACATGCTCAACCAGGAATGTAGGTCAGCGACACCACCCACACCCCGATTGTTTGAGTGGAAATGGAGTTATGAAAGATGGTGTCTATTTTTGCTTTGAGCTTCATAACTCTGGAAGACAAGGACGTTGTGAGTCGCCAGATGCATCATTATGTAGGGCTATGTTCTAGCTATCTGTTACACAAATTTCGTGGAAGTTCATCAACCCGTTCAAGAACAGTGGTCATGTTATCGTAACTGTCGGTGTACAAAAAGCCATCTATTGTCCTTTGAAGACCCATAACTCAATGATAATTTAATGAATCGAACTGAAACTTTCAGAGAAGTTTTATCCGTAGATTGGCATTGTTACCTGCAAATTTCAGAATCAAATGTTGTACTAGAGAGAAATAGCACACTGATGATTATCGTGTTAGTGTCAAGGATCTGAAGACATCAATATTCGAGCAAATGAACTTATCTTTTGGATGAAGGAAGATCATATACTGGGCTTTAGTTTCATGTAAAAATATTCAGAATTACATATGTATTTCATAATTAACAGGGCAAACTTAAGTAGGCAGCCTATTTAGGTTACGAAGCTAAAAGCAAAAAAATAGATGCCTCGATCATAATTATGTTTCCACTCAAGCAATCTGGGTGCGAGTGGTGCCGCTGACCTACATTCCTGGTTGAGCATGTGCACACAAATTATCAGACCTCTAGCCCTTATGGTGACTGAGAACCGAGGGAGGAAAGACTTTTGTCCAGGGATGTAAGTAAGATTGCATCAAAGTCATAACAATTCAACCAGGGTGGTGAGGGTGGGTGGGTGAGAGTGTGTGAGTTATTTTAAGAGTATTCCAACCTATTTACGACGATTGTTTCGAATGGGGCTTAATCCATTCATCATCAGGTAAATTAGGAATATATTAATCTGCATTAGAATATTATATGAAATCGATTTTAAATTGCCATAAAAGTCAAAAACTCTCAATAAAATTCAGAACGTCGAGATAAGTTCTAAAAGAAAAATCGCAGAAAATTGTTTCAATGGGTGAGTTTATTTTGGGAAGAGAGGATAGAATTTATCTTACGAAGCGTTTGACGGAAGGACGCATGTCTGCAACTGCGTTTAGGATCATGAAACGTATATTGAATGAGTAAAACGCTTTATATTAACATATGTTTTTTAGAAGAGTTTGAAAATTCAACAGGCTTCTGGAATTTTTAAGAAAGGTTAGCAGTTGTTCAGTTTTTGAATGATGGGCTCGGTGTCGGTATGTATGTTTTTTCAGGTGTGTTCGG
>CAJNSZ010001175.1:0-11755 GCA_905329745.1 Rotaria sp. Silwood2 | reverse complement strand
GAAAACACAAACAGATACATAAATTAAAGTTAGCAGCAAATATTGACCAAAGATATATATCACGAATAAATTCTAAACGTATACTTAATTAACATTCACTTCTTTCAATATCCGAATAGATTTAGAAAAAAAATTCGATCGATTTAATAACAACTTTTTTATTTATTATGAAAGAGTATAATCCTACCTGAAGTTAAAATTATTTGAAAACTAATTGCTACTCGTTCACGACCCCATTGAAATCTAATGGAAGTTTTGTTCATATAGACTCGATTAACTGCATCAATGTCAAGTGTATAACACGAACTCAGACCACTCAAATAACTTGGAGAACGCGAATTCTTATCAAAGCCAATAGCCAAATATTGACCTTGCTCGACATAGACAGCATATTTGTACGTATGAATTGCTAGTTTATTGTTATCATATTGATAATCATGAGCGTCTGTCTTTAATACATCGACTACTTGAAAACAATGTGTATCGGATGTTGGCGAAATAATATAAAGAACTACATGATCTGACGTGCCCGTTGTCACTGATGGATTGTGAAAATTTGAAAAAACAATAGAAACTTGTTTTATATAACCATTTTGTCTGATAACATCGTCTCCATTGAAGACAACAAGTCCGTTTAGTTTAGTCGTCCGTTCTAGAGGATTCTCAATAGTACCATAGATATCGACATTGCCTAGAATTGAGAATAAAAATATTAAATAGTATTTATGACATTTTTCTTCGTCCTACTCGGATGTAACGCTTTTTTTCCCTGAAAAAAAAGAAAAACTTTGATACTCTCGAACTTGACTGATAAGTTTGTTTACTCGGAAAATTTCGATTGTTTGTAGTGCTTCTGTATTGAGATATTGTTTGTAATACATTTTTTGTTTATTATTATCGTCAACAGTAATTTCTTTCTTCGACAATGGTAAACCAGTTTTCTATGAACACTCAATAGTATGTATGAATTCTGCAGAGTTTCACTCACTTTCTTGTATAAGTCTTTAATATTAATTAATTGCCGAAGTCGATCGAATGATGCACCTTGTTCAATAAGAAGTTCAACAAACTGTACAGAACCATGCTGTATTGCATCAATTAAAGCACTGTCTAATTGAACATCCTTTCAAAAGTAGTGGAAATCAGAAACTAACATTCTCTTCGTTTATAATACTTACTGTCCACTGAGTTTTAACGTTTTCGATGAGCATGTCTGAAACGGCCAGATCAAACTTATTCCACGCCATGGTTAATTTGAGCTTTTGTACATGAGCATCAGATATTTCATGCTTGGGCATGCTTGCCGCTAAGTAAAAAAAATCATTCAAAAATTGATATGAATTATGTAAATACCTCGAAGTAATGCTTGAAGTATGGCATCACTCAATTTAAATTCTGGATCGTCAGGACATAGTAAAAAAGTATTGATTAAGAAGAAGCCTTTTTCTGATCTTATCATGTCATGAAAACGCTTCTCATTACTTCCAGTGATGATGTCCTTACCATCTTCTTTTATTACTCGTTCTCTAAAATATAAGTTAATTTTTTTTTTCAAAAAAAAAAAATATGAATATTACAAATTGGCATTATTGTTCGACGGTGAAAAATATGATGTTTGATTTTCATATAATGCTTTGTATGCTTTTGCAATAAAATTAGCCGCTCTGCCAGTACCCTACATAAAAAGTGAAAATGAAGTATGTTCTTCTGTTGAATTTATCTTTTGAATATGTACGTCAATGATAACGACGGGTGTTTCGTGCATTACTGCTTCAACCACTGTTAGAAGGGATGAAGGACCACCTTCGATTAATATTTGAATTATGGGAATCTTATAATCTATGAGCGAACAGAACTTAATAATTAGACAAAGATGAGTATTACCTACTATGTCTATAATGAGAGCTACAACGAGCTTCCTGTTCAATTTCAGCACGCAACTGAATAGTGAGGTCGGCTCGAACTGGATATCCATATCGTCTCCAGGTTTCATCATTCGGACCACATTTATCGTCAAGTAGAATAAAATGAGTATGATTTGGATCAAGAGGATATGATGCTGGCTTCTCTTGTGGCACACAATTGCGATACAATTTTTCACGATCGGCTACTGTGCTAAATGTCGCTGTTGGCATTGCACTCTATATCATGCTTTCATTTCTCAGAAGACCTATGAAAATTATATACATACTCCTACACTGCTCAGTTTCACACTTCGTCGTTGAATGAGTTGTCTATAATCTATTTTTAAATAGCAAAAGCGAATGTTAACCAGAATAGCATGTTCACTTTCTCTTACTTGTTGCATAATACCAACTTGCAATCCCAATAACAGGAACTTGAACATGACCTCTATCCACACTACTAGTTTTATATGTCCATTTTTCGAATGCATCACCGACATCCTTCATAACTCCAGCATACGTTCCTCCAGTGAACACCCAAGCATCTATTCAAAGATAGGCATAAACATAATATCAATCTCGACTCTTACCAGTCGTCACAGCAGCTGAGACAAGACCCTTTTGAAGAGCAATGCGACTTCTTTGTGGTAAATTAAAGATTTTTGCACCACCTGTGACTGAAATTATTAATTCAGGTGGAGGCAATTCCCATTTATTGCGTAACAATTCAATGAGATGTTTAGCAGGTTCGCGTATTACAGATGGCATAGGAACAATAGTATGAATAGTAGGCAGTTGTTGAATCACAGAAAAATTACATCGACGATTTCGTTCTTCTATGGTAGTATGACTTATTCTCTGTTCATGAGTTTCATTTTGTGATGCCGATTCACCAGCTTGAGTAGGATTGAATGGGTAACGTATATACTAATAACAATTCGATTAATATTCTTAGAAATAAAGGTTAAGACTTACCCATGATTTTCGATCATTCTGTGTGAAATGTATTTGTCCATAATCTTCAATTCTAAATGATATACATGAATGAATGAATAAATAAATTATACAAATGAGATTCTTACTGTTTGTCGCTATATTGATTGTTGTTTTCGACGACCCACTAGAATGTAGGAAACATATTCACATAGTTCAATGGTTGAATTTTGCCTACTACTTACCTTATGAACGGCCTCCGTAATGCGAATATACGATTGTAAACGTGCTGATTGCATTTTAGGATTTTCCATATTGTCACACTTGATTATTGTTTATCATACATCTATGACGCGAAAACTATCGTAGTAGTTACCTTCAATAATTTTATCGATTACAAAAAAGGAAAATAGTGTGAGAGTTTTCGTTTTTTTTCTCGCTTAATTGTAGAGACACTGACACGCATTTGTCAGTATAAGTCTAATTAAATTCTTCGGGATATGTTCAGTGCATACCAGATATTTCTTTGTTTATTTATTTCAAGCATTATATAAAAGCGTGAGTGTAAATTTAAAATAATGCTCAAATCTTATAGCCAAACGCGCATATCTATTAAAACGCGTCAATTCAAATCGAATGATGATGACATCAATACTTTGCTAAACTTGTATCAGTAAAAGGATACTGTAATATGTATGAAAATGGACCTGCGATAAAAATTTGATGATTCGATGACAAGTCTTAGTCAATGTGGAATCTACGAGAAACATTGAGCAGATCACTTTAAGTTGAATCTACTCTTTGATTTTTTTACAAATCTGATTGAAAAGTTCATCGGCATTATAAAATGTCAATATGCATATGATTATATGCAGAATGAGGAATGTGACTGGCATTCGTACCATATAAAAATTAATAACATTCTTCATTTGATGTACATATGGTATATAGTTGGTCTTATGAATTCTCTCGTTGCTCGTTTTTCTTTCGATTTACATGTGAAAAGGATACGATTCTTTTCCAATATAATATTTTTTTTTCAAATAGAGCAGCTCAGATATAATATGTATATAAATAAATAGGGTAGTTGGTAAGTGGCATTAGAAGAGAAAATGTTTTAAATCTCTGCTTAAGCTCAATCAAATGAACTGATTTTTTTTATTTTGTGGTAATACTTGATCTAAAATATTATTCATATGAATACTATGAACAAGTACTTATATTAAATTTTAGTATTAACTTCAGTGACGTAATTTTATTTGATGTAATACAATTAATAAATGATATGATATTCATGCATATAAAGCAAACCTTCACAAATAGCTAATTTAAAAGTCGACAAATATCATATTTTGAATTTTCAGGATGTGGATGCGGGTGTGGGTGTAAATATTGTCCAAGAGATATACTACTACATCCACACCCATATCCATCTAAATATCAGGAGACTTGGAGGACCTATTCGATAAAATGATCAGCTTTCTATCTTGATGCAAAGGAAAGATATGAATCAAACAAGCGTGAAAAAATAGCCTATCGTGTCTCCAAAAATTCTCTTTGGGTGTTCATTCAATATGCTTCATTGTTGTCTTGTTTGAAAGAACATGTGCACATGCAGTGCCTATGAAGGGTCTTTTTTTTTTAATCTTATATTTTTGGAGAAAAAAAGGCCTGACAGGTTTAACTAGTACTAAATCTCTCAAAATAATGGTGCTTATATTATAAAATTGCTTATCAATGTGATTATAGTAGAGTTTTATCAAAAAGAGAGCCTTCATAGACACTGCAATTTTTAATGTTCTTTCAAACAAACAAAATATATCTTACATCATGTAGCATTATAGTTGACTTTCACCGGAGATTCGCCGTTCTACCACCATGTTAAGACAAAACGAAAAAGGTTTTTCAAATAGAAGTTCTCAAAAATTTTGCAAATTTTTTCCAGCAAAAGGAAATATCAAACAGGTTTTATCATAGACGAATGAGTAAATGACAAACTATCTTCAACATATTAATCTTAATCTTGACTATTCTGACGAAAATTCCCTTTTTTTTTGAAGCCGGCAACTTAACATTGTAAAAAATGAAACAGTATGATGTGCCATGTCTTATTTCACGCATACAGAGAACAATTAAGAACACATTTGTTTGTTATCAGAGACAGCCTAATTAAGGCTATTGAAAATGAATAGTTTACTCTTAAAGAAAAAAAGTGTAAATAATAATAATAATTATTATTATTGTGGTATCACAAGGAGACAAAGTTCAAATAATAATTGTTCATCTCTTTCAAATTATGATCATTCCTTTAAAAAAATTAAAGCTATTGATTTTTTTTTCTTTGTTGTGCAATATTTTAAGTGTTCTTACAGTTTGCTTTTATTCTTTGTGTCATATTTAAAGCCATTATTTTCGATGAAATACAAATATATATATATATCGGCAAAAATTCGTAACGCGTCAACTCTAGTGTCGGAAAATTAAAAAATCGAGTTGTAATATCAATACTTCCGTCAAATAGGACCTAGCTCAAAGTATGCGAAATCTCTTCTTTGTTCTCAGAAAAGGTGGTTCTGCTCACATTTGTCAATCATCAATAAGATTTCGATAGGAAAAAAGAGAGCGCATTTTAGTGATTTTCGTCATCGCGTTACAAAATCATCATCGCGTTATGTTAATTAAACCGAAATAACAAGCCACTAAATGATCTTTTTGAACAATTTTATTTTTTCACCGGATACCCCATACTGTCGGCTACAAAGTCCTTATGAATCGCCTTTTCCATCGTAGTACGTATTCAGAAAAAAACAACGAATAAACACATCACCCTCAACTTTTTGTCCAATTTTCATCATCGCGTTTTGCTCAGTGTTTTTGCCAGAATTTTCAAACGACTAAGCCAAACGAGCTCTGGTTTTCAGGAATTTTGACAGAGTAGAGAGACGTATCATTTAATAAAAGAATCAAATTTCTAAGTGGTCTAGTTTCTAAAAGAAACTGAAGAAACTGTGGACAAAACGTCATCGCGTCACGCTTGTGAACGCCGATATAAAAAAATCAAGATAAGGTAAATGTCAGGTATGCATGAGTCATCATTTCTATTTTGTTAATAGCTATCACCTTTTATACATTGGAGTAATTGGAGCCTGTCTTGGCCTATATATGACTAAGGCCATGATATATGATAAATATCTTTGATGGTATAAAAAGAAGAGAAAAACATATCGAAATTGAAAAAGAAATAAAAATTTCAATCTGAATTTGAGACCAAAGAACTAAAACTGAACAAAACTTAGGAGAGTATCCATATTTGAGACATCTATATCTCTAGAATGACTCATTCATTTGGGCTAAAACTTTTAGTTTATTTCTAATTCAGATACACATACCTACTATAAATAATAGTCAAATCTATTAGATTGATCGAGCTATTTCCTCCTGGAAATGGTCGTGGATTGCATATGATGCTTCGTAAGTATTTTGACATCTTTTTCGTATGAAAAGATGACAAATATTGAGGGCGTACATTTTCTTACACAATTTTGTGAGCTCTATCTAATGACATTTAAATTATCAAAAACAAAAATTTATGCAAATTGTAAATGCCTTCACCTGAATTCCAGTCTTATTTTAGTGCTGAAATACTTTCACAACACTATAAAATAGTATGTGTCACGATTGGCCATGTGCGCAAACAAGACACATCACTTCACTTATTCATAGAAGTGACACATCGTTGCACTACTCACTGTTCTCTCGCTCTGGGTATTTTGCAGCATATCGTCAACCATGTTTCTTCTCCATGAATCACACAGTCGTATTATTCGTTCTTATCTCCATATTACCTCGTTACCTTCAGTAAGCAAACGGTGAGTATTTAAGCGAGTCACTTCAGCAGTAATATCATTCTACACAATGCTCCGAGTCAAGAAAGATTCTCCTTTTTCTACACAAGAACCAGAACAACAGTATGTGCCCTTAAAACAAGTGAGTATCGAAGCATACATTAAATCATTTGCTGTAGATGTAACGATCAAGCAAATTTTTCGCAATGATGAGACGAAACCAATCGAAGCAGTGTACTGTTTTCCGATAGAAGAACAAGCAGCAATCTACTCATTTGTTGCTCGGATTGATGATCGAGAAATTGTTGCACAATTGAAAGAGAAAAAGGAAGCACAAAAAGAATATAGTGATGCACTTCAACAAGGACATGGTGCATATTTACTTGAACAAGATGAAAAATCTCAAGATAATTTTATTATCAATGTTGGTGCACTACCACCCGGTAAAGAGTGTCATATCTCTATATCGTATGTCTCCGAACTAGATCTTGTTCAAAATGGAAGTCAAATTCGATTTGTTGTTCCAACAACTATCGCACCTCGATACAATCCAAACAAAGGTGGCATTAGTTCCCCAGCTGGTACCACGTCCAAATACATTCAAACAGCTCCATATACAATTGAATTTCGTTGTCGGGTCGAGAAAACCAACATCTCTCGAGTTAGTTCGACATCTCATCCCATTCAAGTTGAAGTCGGTCAAGAGCATGTCTATGTCGTCGAGTTTGCCCAACAAAACACACATCTAGATCGAGATATCTTACTAGATATTGAATTAGNGCCAGCGCAGCCACGCATCAGTCACCTCTTCTCTCATAGCATCAACCGTTAAAAAATTATTCTCCCTGCAGGGTTTCTTTCATCTTCCAAACCATTAAAATGTCTATCCACGCAGGTATCACTTCTCCATTTTCCAATGCCACTTTCGTCCTCCAAAATGCTTCGCAATAGTGAAAAGTAATGCTCATACGTGTGACACATCTCTTTTTTTCCTTATTCCACACATTTTGAAAATCGATTCTCTCTTAGCGATTTGTTTTATCTAGTAGAGAATTGAATTCTGCATCGAATGATGCATGATTTATGTTTTTGCAATGGATTCTTTGTCCTGAAAAATCCATCATAATGTTGGAAAACGGTGCCCACAGGTGTGACTCACCTCTTTTTTTCCTCATTCCACACATTTTGAAAATCGATTCTCTCTTAGCGATTTGTTTTATCTAGTAGAGAATTAAATTCTGCATCGAATGATGTATGATTTATGTTTTTGCAACGGATTCTTTGTCCTGAAAAATCCATCATAATGTTGAAAAATGGTGCCCACGGGTGTGGCTCACCTCTTTTTTTCCCTATTTCGTACGTTTTCAAAATTGATTCTCTATTTCAGGTTTGTTTCACCTGGTAGTGAATTTAATTCTGCATCGAATGGTGTATAAATCATCTTTTTGCAATGGATTCTTTGTCCTGAAAAATCCATCATAATGTTGGGAAGTTTTACTCATGGATGTGGCTGATCTCTTTTTTTCCTTATTCCACACATTTAAACAAACGATTCTCTTTTGTGATTTATTTTATCGGGTAGAGAAGTTAATTCTACATCGAATGGTGTATAAGGTTTTTTTTTCTGAGGTAATTTTGGTTTGGAGAGATGCTTCAAAACGTTGGGAAACGATGAATGTAGGTGTGGCTGAGATTTTTCTGTGGCACGGGGAGTATTTTTTAAACTTGCAGAAGTCTATGTGTTCGGTTGCTAGGGAAGATTCGTTCGGTATAGTATGGACGGATTGTGGTACAATATGCTCGATCGCTGATTGGTCGGTTGGTCGGACGCTTTTCATTGGTGGTCGTGCTAGCTTCACATCGATAGTGTATTCCTAGAGAGAGAACAATCATATTTCATAGATTTTGTTTGTTTGAAATATAATCTAGATGAATTCTTATAAGAATTCAATCTTGTAACAAATGACTTATTAATTTAATATTGACTCATAGAAACCTATGTGAAATTTTTAAATTTTTTTGAGTTTTATTTGATATACGCTCTTACAGATCAAAATCAAACTAATAAGTCATTTGTTACAAGGATGAAGTCTTATGAGAACTCATCTAAGCTATATTTCAAGTAATCTATAGCTAATAAATATGATTGTGCTTTCTAGACATACGCTTAATTAAAAAACAGAATGTTTAGTAACATGGAAAGATATAAGATAAAAATTATTCTATCTTTAAGAAGCTCATTGAACTACGGCGCGTTCTGTGAAACTAACATATATAAATATCATTGCATAGATTTCAAGTTATGTTGAGTTCTTTTTGTTTTTCGAATGTGTAAAGTTGGGCAGACATAAAAACCAATATATTTTTAACATTTCAAATATCATTCATAATTTATCATACTTAATCGACATTATAATTAAGAGCATGTGTTATTAGCAAAAAACATGTTCGCATATATTTATCAAATTTATTTTCTATTCCTTTTTTATAAGAATGAAAAAAAACAATTATTTGCTCACTCACTATGACTCATTTTTATCGTCTTTTTATTATGGAGTTTCATGCTAAAAAGTTTTAGACGTGATTTTTTTACTTGGTTAAGATAAAAATATAATGAAAGAGTAAAAAACCAATTAAATAAAATTAATTTAGCATTTTTACTATACTCCGTGAGAGGAAGCCTATCGAAAGCGTAATAACAACTTATCGGGTGTATGCCTACCACTCGAAACTTATCAAAGCTTTGACTACTTGAGAAAAAGAAACATATCGCAAGAGTAATTGTGGATGCTCCAGTAGAAGCAAACTTAGCGCAATAGCAGTTTCGACTGTTGAATCTAGTTTTGATTACGTGAAACTCCTCCAAAAACCAAGTTAGTAGACAGCACGTTTTTTAACCACTTTAACTGTATCTAATGCGACAGCTTTGACACGGTGATATATTGTCAACAAGGCTCGTTTATTAAAATAAATGATTTTCAGGGTAAAAATAAGAATCGCGTTGCTGTCATTTAGATGCTAGATTAATCATCATTGATACTAACAAGGTAGCGCTCATTCTACGGACACACTGACCCTTTTTCTGAAAGGAAACATCGCACGTTTCTCGAGAATCTTTCTGTAAAAGCATTTTCAATTTCTGTTTATACATCAGATAATTTTTGCAAATGAACTTATAATTTTTTTCAGTATGAGCATGTTACAGTATGTTCTTCTATAACATCTACCTCGATCCTATCTATTCTCTTTTCTTTGTTATTTTCGTTTCTTTTATTTCTTTCCTTTGCACTTGATTGACCTCTGTATTCTTTTATATTTTGTCCTTAGTTTTCATGTGCGTATATAAACACTTGTTTTGTAAAAGAATAAACAGAGAGAATAAACCACACACACACACGTTAACTGTGTTCGTCGCTCTTCGTGAGCGCGAACGCTAACAGAGCATAACTGAACAGCTCCAATATTTTTGTACCTCAACTTTTGCTCTAGATACATGTTTGAAAATAATCATTTACTCCATAGTTCATTTATTTGAAAATCAATTCTCAACCAAAACGTTCCGTTGCCAACTAAACTCAATGATAACTTATCAGTATGAAGTTTTTCGCAACAAAAAATACGTTTTCGGACAGAGTGACGTACCGCTTCACGTTGAAATATAAATTTGTTTCTACTTACAATGGAGGTGTTTGTATTGTTCGTCGAAAAAATGGCACATATTCGGGTCAAATGAAAGCTCTCACCGCCAAACCAACAAGGTTAAAATATTAGCTCCCCTTGACTTGTCTAGAGGGTGATATTTAAATTTTAAACTTAGGTATAAAATGAATCAGGAAAGGTTTTCTCCACTATTAAAAGGACAAAACATAGTGTTGTTCCGGGCATATAAAAGAGAGACGCAACAAACCCTATAATCGGCCCAAACAACATTATGTTTTATCCTTATAATAGCGGAGTGAATTTTTCTAGTGGTTGATAGAAAACGCCGTTTCCATGAGCCACAGGAAAAATTCACTCTACTACCCATGTAAAAATAAAAAGGTATTTAACGAAATGATTCTTGAAATTAACACAAAAAAATGCGTTAAAAGACAAATTAACGAAATTTCACGAGGAAAATTTCATGAACTTTCGTTATATTCCGAAAACTCGTGTAAACGCGTTATATTTTTCACGCTTTTTCACGCGTGATTGTCGTTTTAACTATAACTAACTCATTATATATCGTTAAACGTTGCATTCATTTTCACGCGTTAAGAAGTTTAACGATATTTCTTGAGTTTTTTTATTTTTAACCAATCTTACCATGTTAAATATCGTTAAACTTGGTATTCATTTTCATGCGTTAAACATATTAACGCGTTTTCATGCATTTCGGTGTTTTTCACGAAACTTAACTGATTGATTCTCGTTAAATCTAGTAACTGTTTCCACAAGTGAAATATTTTAATGAGTTTTAATGAAAATCTTAATTGTTAACGAACGTCATTTAATTATTCATCATTGAATCTACTAATTGTTTTCACGCGTACAATATTCATGATTTTTTGTGTTACATATTTATTTATGCACATTACACAAAAATCATCTTGAAAGGCTTATATTTACGAAATATCAAGTGTGTCTGTGGACTATATCAATCCAGATATCAAAAGCTTTTTATCAGATTAGGCAGCACTTCTTTAGAGTAATCTCTATTTTGTATTAATCGCTAGCAAAACTACTTGAATTAATCCTAGACAAAGATAATCCTCTTTCAGTTTTTCTTTAAAATTTATTATGGGTTTTATATCAAAGGAATGTAATTCTATACTTCGTACATCATCATCATTTCTGCTCCACATGATAAAAAAAATGTTTAGCGAAATAATTGCTCCAGTTAAGATCAAAAGTTGCCTTAAAAGGCAAATTAATGAAGTTTCACGAAGAAAATTTTCATGAATTTTTGTTGGATTTGGAAAATTCGTTTTAACGCGTTAGATTTTTCACGTTTTTTCACGCGTGATTGCCATTTTAATGGTAACTAACTCATTATATATCGTTAAATGCTGCATTCGTTTTTACACCGGTGAT
>CAJNSZ010001174.1:19787-33731 GCA_905329745.1 Rotaria sp. Silwood2 | reverse complement strand
AAGTGTTTTTTTTTTGCAATGAACATCATGATTTGATTTTCTTTTCTTTTTCAAATAAAATTGTTGAATCGGAATGATTTGTTCCAGATGTTTTTGACTTTTCTCAGAATACGACAGTTCGAGCTGAAAATTACCGAAACTCTCCAATCATTTTTTCTACTATACCTAGCCAGAGAACAACACAACACATTGAGAATTTTTCACTCGAAATACTGAAAAAAAAACAGTAGTATTTAGCAATTTTCGACAAGAAACAAACGAAAAATCAACATATTTTGGTTTTTTTTTTCTTCGTTTGACTCAAGTTCACAAATCTCTACAACCAAATCTTTTCATCATGAACACTGTTTTGATAACAATACAAAAATCAAATCAAAAAAGTAGTTTTTTTTAAATTTGAACTTGGCGTGTTTGGAACAATGAAATTAATCGAGAATTTAAAGTATCTATATTTAAAAAAGACACTCTTCTTTACCTTGTCCACGAATCCCAAACAATCTTTTCAATTTCATCATGATTTTTAACTTCTTCACCAATTGGTGCGCGAAAAACAAGTGCCTGATAACCAGCTGTAGTTGTCTATGAAAATAAAATGAACTTCATAAAACAAAATTTCATAGCATAATATATATTTACTCTAATATATTCCGAATTCGTAGACCAATCTATATGTAAAACGGCATCATCAATATGTGTTACATAACCAATACGTGTCAATTGATTTTGTTGAATATCAAAAAAGTCAATACAACAATTATCTGATGAAGAAACTAATAATTTTTTATCAGGACTAAACCTATAAATAAATAATCAATAATAATCTAATATATATTTTGATAATATACCTAATACAAGTGATAGCAGCATTTCGTTCTCTTGTTTTATCAACATCTGCTAATTCTTTTTTCTCTTTAGAAAATTGAACTAAACTAATTTGTCCATCTTTAAATCCGACAGCTAATGAAGTGCCTTCAACATCAAATGATACACTTCGAATTTCTTTCCCCATATCACGTTTAACTACAAGACCCTAAATAAAAACAATATACTCAAATTAAAATAAACAACAAAACAAAAGGTAATCTATAAAGAATCGAACACTTCTTTTTTTTTTTTTACTATCATAGACATAGCTGAAATACTTTGTTTTTATACTTTTTGCTAGAGAAGTTTTAGCTCTACAAAACTGTACTTTTTGTTTTTTTCAAATAACTTTTTCTTATTGATAGAAAATTCAAAATATTGAAGAAAATTTTATTCTTATGAATTTTTAAACTTGCACTACATTTCAATAGATATAAATAAAGATAATCTAAATAGTCATCTATCTTAAAATAAAATGAATTACTTTAGTACTCATGTCCCAAATAACAAGATTTCGATCATAACTTCCTGTAGCAAACATTGGTTCAGTTGGATGTGGTGATAATGCCCATAATTGTCCTTCACCATGTCCAAATGCTAATGAAGCTAATCGAGAACCTGATGATTTATCATCAACTTCAATAATATCAGAAGTTTTTAAACCAATTAAAATTTTTCCCTAAAAATATATATTTATTTATTGATAATCCAAAAAAAAAAAACAAGTGCAAAGTTTTACTTGAGAATTTCGGCAAACAGATCGAGCACATATTGTATCGGTTTGAGGTAAATCAAGTTTTATTGGTCGTCCATTCTCCATATTATAATCCCAAATTTTAACTGGATTAAGTGCTCGAGTTGAACCAAGAGAACGTCTAAAGAAAAAAAAATTCTTAAAAATTCACTAAAAATTCTCAAACAATACTTTTCTTTAGCGCCCGTCACAATACAATTGTCTGAGCTAAACATTGAAAATATTGGTCCCGCATGAGCAGTTACTGTTCGTTCTAATGTATTAACACGCCAAATAAAAATTAAACCTGTCATACTACCCGTATAAGTACGATCTTCCTTTAAAAAATAAAATAAAATAAATCAATAAAAAAATAGATGTTTTTTACTAGTCCAAAAGCAATAGAAAGCATTGTTTGCATTTTAGTTGATCGTCTTCCATCTGTTGTTTTTGTAATAATAGCTTTTTTTTCGACCAATGTATTACCAGCTAGAGACCAAAATTTTAAATGTTTAACACCAGCTGTTACAAAATGTGTGTCCGAATTAGGACGAAATAATGCACGAAATATTCGTTCTTCTGAACCGATTGTACATGCAACATTTATACCTAAACATTAAAATGATAGTTTACAAAAAAAATTTTTTTTAAATAAAAATACCTTCTTTCCACCGCCATACGGCTATTGTGTATGGAGCATCAACACCAACTGATAATAATAAGTTTCCACTTGTTGAAAAACTTAATGAACAAACACCTAAATTAAAAATTGTAAACATTATCAATGATTTTATTTATTTTCTTTTTGAAGCTTTATATATCAAACTTTTTTCTTATTATCGATATATGCAATCAAAAGAGGTTCGAACTGATAAGTTATTACTGCCAAGATACTTTATGTTTTACGTATTTTTTAGCAGAATACCGTCGTCCTCCTCAGAAATACATATAAAGGAAAAACGAAAAACATATTTTACTGTATGTATTAGAACTTTTTTCTCCAACTTAAAATTATGTTAGAAGTCCATGATTGACACTCGTAGCACTTTTGGAATGAGAAGTAAATCAATATCATTAAAGAAAATAATAACAGTGTTATGTTTTGGCTAGGGATTTCGAAAGTTCGACTTTGAAAAAGTACTATGTAAGAATGAAGAGTCCTCATTTATACAGCATTCGACAAAGGACACTTCGAAGTTATATGAGTCATGAGAAACCAAAAGTCAAAAAAACTTTTATGTCAACATCCACAGAGAGGTCATTAAGCCGTTCAAATGTTTCCGTAATGAACATCTTAACACAGTTGACATCATTCAAACATCATCTTCAAAACTTTGACATATAAACAAATAATAATAATTATGTAGCAATCAGAACATAGAAAACCTCACGTTTTCAGATAAATTTACCTCGTTTATGTTTTCCAGATAATACTGAAAGTGTTTCTCTTGTTTGAGCATTCCATATATGTATTGTTGGATTTTCTCCAATTTGTCCAGATGCAACAATATTTCCATATTTTTCTCCATTATATACAGCCATTGATATAATATCATCAGTATGTTTTTTATAAAATTTTTGTGTACCACGACGAACATGATATACAACACAAGTACCTGCTGCTGGATAAACAATTGATTCATTATCGGCTAAATAGAATAAATTATCCCGACAATCAAAACCACGATAACCATGAATATGTTCTAATTCAAGATCCTGTAAACAAAAATTATTCAGTTTCTTTTCTTTTTTCCTTTTTTTTATTATTCAAATGCATACAACAATACGTCCTCGTGGTTTATTTTCAAGATCTACTGCTTCATTAGTTGCTGAATTTTCATGTGCCGCACTTAATAAACCCAAACCAATACTTGATCTAATAGAAATTATTAAAGAGATTATATAATCGAATTTATGTGTATAGAAATGACTAACTTTAATGCTGCTTTAACAAGTGCTACTTCATCGTTGATTTTTCTTTGCGATGGTTTTACTTTCAAACGGCTAAAATAGAAAATAGTTGAAATTAAAGAGAAAAGAAAAAAAAATTTGTTTAATTTACATAGGTTTTTGACCTGTTGTTGATGGTCGAGTTTTTTCTTGCTTATCTTGTTTTGATCGAACTGGATTAATAAGAATTCGCGCATTATAATCCATACTTCGATCATGTTGAACATCCGAATCATAACCTTCTTCTTCAGAATCTGTATTATCAGAATCATCACTTTCACCTCGTTCTGCTCGTATAGGCACAGCTGCAGTAGGAGTTGCAGTAGGAGTTGCACGAACACTTTTAACAGTTGTTTTTGTTTGAGAAGTGGGAGCAACATCAACAACAGTATTGCCTTCATGTTTCCAAACTAACGCAGCAACATCACGACCACCAATTGATATTAAATATGAATTATTATATGTCCATCGAACACGAGTGACATGAGCACTATGACCTGTATATCGTTTAAATTTAGCAAATTTACCCTTAATGAAAAGATGATTCTATAGAAGAAATCATTTGACAATAACTTTATTTCTTACTTTAACAGGAAAGTCGAATAATTTGACAAGACCAAAATCATCACCTGTTGCTAAAATTCTCTTATCTTTTGTTAAATCAGTTGAATTAACATCAGTTACATCAGTTGCTGGAGGCCAAATACCTTCACAAACAAGTCCTAATACACCTGTCCATGTAAACCAATCCATTTTTTCAATATCAGTTGTTTTAATAGATGTAATTCTAGTACCACGCGGTGCTTCATAAAATAGTTGTTCTTTTGCACCAGAATTTGTCATTATTAATTTTCCTAAATAATCAAATTATTTTATGAATATAAATTAATATTAACAAACCTTTGGATTCCCAATCAATATGTGTAATATATGACGAATTTGCTTTACAAATACCAACTCCTAAAAATAAAATAAAAACTGATTATAGTTCAAATAAAAAAATAATTTTTTTTGAAAATCTACGTTTTTGTGTTTCAACATTATAAATATCGACAAAATTATCATGTGTTCCTACAGCTAAATGTCGATCATCTAAAAGCAAAACAATAAAAGTTTTCATTAAAATTCCATCTAAAAATTTTACCTGGTGAAAATTTTATATCTGATACTTCTTGATTTCTATGTGGAACAGTTACAATAATACTTAAATCCGCTTCATTTAAAATCATAAAATGTCCTAAATAAATATTTTCGAATGATATTTCATTTCATAAATTTATTCAAACCATTTTTTGTTCCAACTGCAATTGTTTTTCCACTTTGTGAATATTCACATGTACGTAATAAGTCTTGAAATGCTTTAAATCGAAGCATTCGTCGATCTTGTAATGACCATATTCGTACAGTTTTATCATCACTTACAGTACATATTTCATATTTTTTTGGATGAGTACTCAAACCCCACATTTCACCTTCCGCATGACCTAAATTTCATTTTTATAATATTATTATTTATTTTTATTAATTATTCACACCTTGTATTGGAATACGTATTCGACCATCTTTTTCAATTTCACATATTTCTCCACCTCGTGTTCCAACAATAATACGACGTGTTAAACTAACAGCTCGAACTACAGTTGTTGCTTCAGTAAGAATACCTAAACGAAAATAATAAATCAAAACTTGCTAGTGCAACCTGATAAATTCTGACTATTATAAATCAATAGTATATTGTCAAAAGGATTAAAGAATTTATTTAAGAAAAAACAAAATTTTATCATTTAGAATAATGCATTAGAATTATTTAATATCGTTTTACGGAAAAAAACTTCTTTGTATAATCAAATATATTTTGAATGCATGACTTATTTTCTCTTAATGATAGTATATATGATACATGCCATAGGAAGAAACAAATAGCATATTATTCTTCATTTCATCAGTTCAGCCATCATATCAGACTGCTATATATAGTGATTTAATCATTGAGTACACCATCCTTTCTCTCGAAGAACTTTGACATATACAGGTAAGTTTTGTCTAAGCTTAGAACTGAATTAGTTCATATACTTTTTCATGTCCGTCCTATTCTGATTGTACTAGATTAAAGATATCACCACTCTACTGATCGACACTTACAAGAAGGTCATTTCGCTGTATTAAATACTAAATCTAGCAATATTTAAACTAGTTAGAATCTCAAGCAGAAATTTTAGATTCATAGAATATTTTAGAAGATTCTATTCAATAATATATGTGAGTTCTCTAAAAGAAAAGTTTGAAAAATATTAATTGAAAGTACCTCGAGAATCTGGAGCTAAATTTTTATTAGTTAATTCATACGTTTTAATCCGTTTCTTAAACTCTGGATCCCAAAGTATAACTTTGCCATCTTTTCCACCAGTTACATATCCCTAAATATCAATGAAAGAATCTTCAAATATGAAAAAAAATTCTCAAGTCTAACTTTATCTTGTACGATCGTGATGGCAAATAAAGGTCCTTGATGTGCATCATCAACTTTTCTTGTTAATGTAGTTCCAGTCCATATATAAATACAACCATCTCCACCACCAGTAATACAAATATCAGCTGTTTTACCAAAAACAACACACATTTGATTTTGTTTTCCTTGTTTTCCAGCAGATTTTCCAAAAACTCCTTGTTTTGATGTCATGCCACCACCAGCTTTTGTCCAAAATTTAATATGTTTAACACCAACTGTAACAAATCGATCGTCATCATGAGGATTCCAACGTAAACAAAAGATTTTATCATTATGACCTCTTCAAATATCAAAAACAAAAAAAAAACAGAACCTTCTATATAACTATTTGAAATAATAATCTTAAAAACCTTTGTGAAGCTAATTTTTCTCCTTTTTTCCAATCCCAGATAACAAGTGTCCGATAATCATCTAAACCAACTGATGCTAACGATTTACCATTTTCTTTAATACAAAATAAAGAAAAAACAAACTTTCGCAAAGACACAACATTTTTATTTATTCTTACTAGAAAATCCAACAGCAGAAATGCCTCGATAATGTTGACCTTTAAGTATTGAACTTGTTTGCATTGTTATTGGATCCCAGACATGAACAGGTGGATCACGGCCGATCTAATTCAAGAAAAAAAGTTACAGCAACATGCATGCAACATTGAAATATGATACAGTAAAGCTCGGTATTTAGTGCAAAGGATTAACAAGGAAACCTATCCAAATCTTCACTTGTCATTTTAATGACGCTTTATAGTGTTCAAGTAAAATCTCTACAAGGATTTGGTAAGTTTTGCCAAGGTTATTAAACAATAACCTTGAATATTCTGCAAAGAGATCGAAATTTGCAGATACGAATTCCATAAAATGCGAAACTTTTTCAAGAGTAAACATATTAAAATTCGATAGCTTCGCCCGATTTCAATGAAAACTCAAATCATATTAGACGTTTTACTAAAACAATATGTAAAATCTATAAGCAGAAAGCCATGTAAGTCGAAAGAGAACATTTAAGAAGATTTTCTCCAAAGCACATTTTCTTTCGGTTTATTGTTCACGATAGACTTAAAATATATTATGGTATTGGCGAGTGACAGCAAGGGTTTTTGCTGTATTCTGAGATACAATCTAGGACGTCCTTTTCGTTCCCATATTCAAAATAACACACAATCACTTTGAAAACTTTACGAAACTTCGGAAGTGACATGAAATTTTTCTTATCTCTCATAATAAACTAATTATGATTGATAAACTTTGATTATCGGTAATATCATTTTTAAAATACGTATGAAAGTGTTTCTCTTGTATATTCATGATTGATTCGCCTAGCATAGTAACATTGCCTTTGTTAACATTAGTCTTTCATATCCTAAGTCTTTCGAAAAGTTGTACGATTTTTTTCATTGTTCTTAAGATGAACATAAAACTTTATTCATTTGCTCTTGTGTCTTTTGAATAAAATAATAAACTCTTTACTCATGCCTAACTAGATATGCACAGTACCAAGTCTTTTTGGTTTGGGTTCAGTAACCTTTTTTCACTTGTTTCAATTATAGTCGTGCTAAATTTAGCGTATCTCTCAGTCCCCGTGTAGCGAAAATTATTTTAGAATTTATTCGCATTAAACCTAGAGAAGTCTCAAAATTATAGAAAATTAAGCTAAAATTTTTAGTTCCGATTTGGACGACTGTTTGTTTTGTACTCCCGGTCTTGCTCTAGACTCGGTGCATTTTTATTTTTTCGGTCTCGGCTCTACACAGTGAACAACAAAGTGCACATTTGGTGGAAAAATGCAAGTGATATTTTCTACGGTTTGAGTATTGTCCAATATACTGTGACCAATCCAATCGATAAAGTTTTTGTTTAAAAAAAAATGCTCTTACTATTTGAAGATTTGAAAAAATTCTAGGCTCAAAAGTGACCAATTTTCTGTCACCTTAAAGGAGAGTATTTTTTCCAAAAAAAAAGTAGGAAGATCTAAGAAATAAATTATGCAGATTCTGAACGTAGAGCTCTTGCTCTATTGTTCTATAAGAACAACTTTATTCTAACAGTTTTCCTATTGATTAAAGTACGCATATTTTCTCAACTAAGGATTTTATAAAAAGACATGTTCAATATAGTCAATAAAGACACTTTAGTATGATTCCAAACGTCATGAAACGTTCATAGAATGTTTTTTTTTCTGTCTAACACATCTACTCAGTTAGCACAAAGATGCATCAATACGTCTGAATGGAGATACAGTTTTTCTGAAGAAAAATATCTTGGTTTTTATAGGTTTTTCACATTATTTTGTCTGAAACGTACTTTACAAGAAAAATAAGGACATATTTGAAATCAGTATAGAAAACTTCATCGAATGATATGACATTTGTTAAATTTTTTTAAAATAAAAACTTTTCCGATAAAAATTTCGAGTAAGTTTTTTCTCATCAATTTTGTCTTTTGTCGAGTACTGAAAATTAATATTTCTATGAAAAAAAGTTGTTAGCCCAATCCTTACAGAATTAAAATGCGAAACACGATGTAACTACTCTTACTAATCAGAGAGAGATTGCTTTTTTTCTATGTATTTTGTGACATTACATCGTCGACATCTTTTTACTTAATCTTCCAGAAATGTAATCAGAAAAGTAGTTTATATATTCGAACGACACGCTATTAATATACAATCCGTGATCACTTATCCACAACGTCTGTGTCAATCTATAGCGGTGGATCAGGGTTGGATGCGAATTTCTACTCTATATACTTCAACACTCCTTTTAGCTCATGTGCTCTATAGAAATTGTTCACTGCGTTCCAGCCCATATGTTTCATTACGATCGCACTGCGACGCAGTTACGATCAAAATTTCGCAGTTAAGCGTAACTGCGACGCAGTCGTCAAAAAAGTGGCGACATGGAAGTAACTGGAACTAAACTTGTGTCAGACATTCCCCAAGCAGACAAACTTTTGAGAAAACGCGTTTAAACGTACAAAAATTGGCCTAAAATCAGCAAAAAGTGGACGTTTTTAGCTCACACTTGAGGTTCCCGACTGTGTGCCAGAAGCGCCCATTTTTCGTCCCTTTTGCGCGTTTACACGCATACAAAAGAAAGAAAAAAGTTGTTCTGCTTTCCCAGTTCGAGAAACGTGACTGCACTCATGATCGAGCATCTGGAGTATAAAAAACGACCACTTTTTCTCTTTTCTGTAAACGTGTAAAAGCGTTTATTGTCTGAAAACGCGTTTAAACGCACAAAAAAGACGAAAAATGGGCGTTGGCTCACAGTCGGGAACCTCAAGTGTGAGCCAAAAACGTCCACTTTTTGTTGATTTTAGGCCAATTTTTGTGCGGTTAAACGCATTTTCTCAAAAGTTTGTCTGCCTGGGTCCTGTTCTTCAATTTTCATCAAAAAAATATTTCTTGTTCATAATACTCACCTGTCCTGTAGCCACTAATGACATATCAGGCGAGACAGCTAAACATAAAATATCATCCGTGTGACAATTATAAAATCGTTGTGAATTTTGTTCAGTATTTAAAACAATTCCTAATGCAGCAACATGATAAACAATTTCACCAGTTTTTAAAGAAAAAACATTATCTCGACAATCATAACCACGATATCTATTTAAATAAATTTATATTTTATTAAAACAAAAAAATAAGTTTTTCTTACCCAAATGCATAATCAAGTGAAAGACCTTCATCAGGTTGTTTTTTTCTTTTTTCACCTGGTGGTAATTTTTCTTTCATTGTTTTTTTTAATTTCTATTAATTAATAAAACTCTTAGTATCAAGATAAGAATAAAGTATTACCTGATAATCTTCTCTATATAAAGCTCTATCATATGAAATTTGTTTCTCTTTTTCAATATCTGAATCAATTTCTGCACCACTTAGATCTGAATCTGAATCTTCAGAATCTGAATCTAAATAAGCTCCAGTTTGTTGTGCAGTTTCTAACAATTGTGCATCTTCAATTGTTCCATCTACGAAATCTGCATTCATTGTTTCCTCCATTCCTGGTCTGAAACTTATTGGGGCTGCATTTAAGCGTCGTGCATCAACGACTGCAATTGAATCTGATTCTGATAGAAAACTCCATTGTAGAATTGTACGATCATCACTACCAATTGATATTAAACGACTGTTATCATGAAGAAAACAAACTTTAGCTAAAAATGATTAAATCAATAGAAATTTAATTTGATTTTTCTTTTTTAACCTACCGATTCGACTAGAATGTCCAACATATTTTTTAAAATGAGCACCACGTTTTTCACTTGAAAAACGAAATAATTTAATAAGACCTTGTTCATCACCAGCAGCAATAACACCTGTTTGTTCATTTCCAACAATAGTAACAATATCGGTTTTTTCAGCAAATTTATTCCATATTCCACAAACTTCTTTATGTTTGAGACTTGTAAATGTGAACCAATTATGAATATTATCTTTCTCATTGTCAGCAACAATTTCAAAAGCTATATTTAAAATAAACAAGTAATATTTTTATTTAAATTTTTGATGAAAATAAATTAATACTTACAAGGTATTTTAACAATAAAGGCTTGTTTATTCTCGCCAGTATATTGCACATATTTTTCATCATCAGTCCAATCGATATTTGTAACACTTAAAGTATTATCTAAGATAAATTTATATTGAATAAATGAAATATAGATTTATTATTTAATTTACTTGAATTTTTAACATGTAGATGTTTAAATTGATTTTTTATGTCATAAATATCAAAAGTTCCATCATTACATCCAACTGCAAGGTATTTATCATTTGGAGAAAAAGCCAATGATTGAATACGATATGAATGATCATTAATTGTATGTATCGGTTGAAAACGCTCTTCATCATGTGGTTTTAGTCTAAATTAAATAATAAAATTACTTTTTTTTACTAACAAGGGAACTATCTAAACAGTGACCCTACCATTTGAACTCATATTGAGTACACAAGGATATTTCGATAAGACTAGAAAAAGCTTCAAAAGGGTTTGTGTCTATGAGTTTCTGGAGCTGAGCTATGACTGTTTTAATGAATTTTCGACTCACTTTTTAAGTATACACCGAAAAATCAAAAAAAGCAGAAGTTTGATCTGTAGCCTTGTCCACAGATAGGTGTAATAATTCTTGGAATATCTTTAAAGTTTCAATCGAAAAGAATGTTCTGTTGTCAAGATATTGAGTTTCTAAATAAATTCGATTCTAGTAACATGTCTGTGTCAATCAACTTTTTGTTGAAAATTCAATATTTCAACAAAGAAGCATTGTTTTCAGATGAAACTTTTTGGATATTCTAAAGATCATTAGATCTATCTATGGGCTAAATTGCAGACTTAAATTTCGATATTTGACTTGCCAGTAAATGCCTTAAAACGGGTGGAAACCCGTAAAATGATCATAATTTGACTTCAAAATAGGGAGCTGCAGATTCACGTTTTTGTGAGGCCAAATCTGAGTTTTTTTTCAACAATATCTGTCACCTTTTGTACATATGTAAAAGTGAAGGATCAAGGTTTTAGCAATATATTGCCTACTTTCAGAAAAAAGCTCAACGTACAATTATTTCTTTTTGTCCACTTCCCCATCACTCAATGCTTACTAAATTAAAAGTTTTCGCTTGGCTTAAAAGAGCATTATGTTAACAAAAGTCGTCAAATCAACAGTAAGACTAAAATCTTCAGCTGTATTCATTGACACGAAATCAAGCAAGAATATTTTTATGCAATCAATGTAGGAAGCTGTGGATTTGTAAGCATACGCAGGTTCCTAATCCGAAAGACCATGGGCACGAGCCATTTTAGAGTTTTTTTCTAATCTTATCGAAACCTTCTCGTGAGTCCAGTATGAGTTCAAAGGGTAGATTATAGCTGGGATAGTTTTCTCATAAACAAAACATTTAAATAACAAACATTGTTCGATAAATTTCAATATAACCATTTTCATATCCAACAGCAATTTGACTTCCATCTGATGAAAAAGCTAAAGATCGAATAGCAGGTGGTGGTGTTAATGGAACATAAGGTGTTACATAATATGTTATTAATGACATTCGTTCAGCATTCCAAAATCTATTCAAAATTTTTCTTTTATTATTTCTTTAAAAAAAAGATTTCAAACCTAAGTGAACCATCTTCTCCACCAGTAGCAAAAATATTTTCTCGTGGATGACAAGCTAATGCACATAAATTATCATCATGATGACCTAGGACAATAAGTTGAGGTGGACTATTTTCATTTAATGCAAATCCATAGATTTCACTATCACGAGTACCAGCAACACAATAACCATGGCGTGATGCAATACTACAAACGCTGATTTCTAATAATAATCAAGAAAAAATATTTGAACAAGTGTTTTTTTGTTGTTGATGATTTTCTTTGATTTTACCTTCAGCATCATTCATTAAACATGGAATACGTATAGATTGTCCAGTTGGAGCAAAATCTCGTGTCCATTCTTTAACATAACCATCTTTACCGCTTGTTAAAAATGCATTTGAATTTATATCAATTGAATAAATTGTTGACTAATAGAAATAAAATAATAATTTATTTTTATTGTTAATTGGTCAACTTACATTATGTGCTCCAGGAATAATTCGATCGATTTTATTTTTTTTCCATATAATTAAATCACCATTAATTGCTCCAGTAAAACACATATTATCCTCATCTGTCGATGGTGCAGATTCTTTAGTAGTTGAACGTCCAAAAGTTCCAATACACAAAAGAGTTTGTGCTTCTGATTTACCAAAAATACCTTCTTTAAATTGTAATGTATTTCCAAGTAATGTCCAAAAACGAAGATGTTTAACACCACAAGTAACAACACGATCACCAAGATAACAAATATCGAAAACACGTTCTGTATGACCAGTAACAGTTGCTACAATTTTTCCAAGTCGCCAATTCCAAATTTTAATTGTATTATCATGATCAATACCAACACTAGCTAATTTCTATTTGATCAATGAATAAAAGTTTTCAATTAAAATTAAAAGAGCTCGTTTTATTATTTGTTTTTTTCTTACTTCTCCATCTGCATTAAAATTCATTGCTCCAACACCATCTGTCTGTCCTCGTAAAAGACTTACTAATTTTATTATTCCTTGTGTACTCCATACACAAATTTGTGCATTTTTACCTATTTGACCTGTTGCAACAGTGATTTTATCTGGATGTAAGCATGAGCTAATAATATCATCATCATGACCAAGAAAAAATCGTTGCCGATAATGATCTTTTTCTTGAACACTTTGAACAATGGCAACAGCAGCAGTAAAATAAACTAGTTCACCATTTTCAGTTAAATGTATATTACTTCGACAATTTGCTGCTCGATAACCATAGGCCCATTCAAGACGAAGACTTGCTTTTGGTGCTGTACGATCACCTGGAACTTGTGATTCTTGAGGCATAGACATAGTTGTTGTCATTTTTAAGAAAAAATTAAGTTAATGCGGTAACAAATTGGCAGAATGAAAGATTGTCACATGTCACCATCGGTCGTTTCATTGCTAGGATACGAATGCTATAAAAGAATAAGAGACAGAGAAGAGGGCGACACTTTTATATTGTTCAACAACAAGCGACATCAATAATAATAATGTTCTTACGTTAGAAATTTTTCCTATTCTAACATTCTCTTGAATAATATGTTTTGTTTGTTTGAATTGTTATTAAGGAATTAAAAACTAAAATAAACGATTAATAATAATGTTGTTGTCAGCCTTTTATACAGTGGTGGACAATTTTTTCTACAAATTTGTTTTAAGCCCCCCCCCCCCCCCCCCCCCCCCCCCCCCCCCCCCCCCACCCTCCTTCCTTCTGGTAGCCCACCATGCAACTCCTTTGGTGCTTTGACAGCTGAAGAGAGCCGTTGT